>CAUZXS010003492.1:107500-168830 GCA_963585895.1 Sepioteuthis lessoniana
GACCACACAAAAAAATATTGGAAGAACTAGCATTCCTTATAACTCATTTGATTTAAGATGAATAACAGAATTCTCAAAAATTGGATATTTTAAAAATAATTACTGAGACTTGTTTCTTACTGATTAAATTCAGTTTTCTGATTTGGTGATACAAATAGTAGTTGTTGATATTATTATAATATGCTTCTAAAAATACTGGTGTCAACTGTCGATGTTTTTGTTTGTAACAACATCGTGTCACTTTTTGTCAAAATGTATATACACTTCCCAGGATTATTGATTTTGAGGAGTTCCGTAGTTATTAAAACGCGCGTATTTAAAGATACCTTTTTCATAAATATTGATATTTGATTAATATTTCATTATTCGTAATTTTTTCTCTTTGTGGTTTCTATTACTTTCCTGTTTATTTTATTGTTAACATCAAGAACTTCAATTATTATAATTTTTTATTGTTGTAGTAATATAAATAGTTCAAATATCCTTGTTCAGCCACTTGGAATTGTGTTAGGGAGTTATATGATTGTACAGTAATGTTCACTAGGTGAAAGTGTAAATTGTAAACAGTAATTGTTTGCTTGTTTTTATATAAACCCGAGTTTTTCTAGTGTAGCACATAGAGATAGATATTTACAGGCAGACAGAAAGTTTGATAGAAAGTTAAGTAGATACATAGACAAATAGAAACATAGATAGGTGTTAACAGGATGAGATAGACAAAAAAGGTAAATAGATTGAAATAGAAAAACTGACAGACATACATAAATAGATATTTCCAGAGTGACAGAGAATAGACAGAAAAACAAACAGAAATAGATACATAAATGCATGAAAACATTAAAAAAAGTTTTTACAACTCAGATAAAAATTTGCTCGCCTTTTTGAGTTTATAATCAAATTCTGACAATAGAAGAGAGAACAAAAGTCAAAATGTTTCAAATTTGAAATCTTAAAAAATAGAAAGAAATATTTATTTTTTAATTCAACTTAATTTACGTATTGAATAAACTTATAAGCATAGTTCCTATAAAAATTGAAATGAGTATTTATGTATCGATCTACCCTTCCACAGAGGATCAAATTTTAGTAGCTGAGCACTCTGCTTAGGTTCAAAATATCACACTCTACAGTAAGTCTTCCGAGAATTACAGTGTAGTTTATGTAATTCCAAAGTCCATAAAAAAAAAAAGAATTTTAAACTAAAACCTTGAAAATATTCTTAGGAAAATAATTCTTTTCAAGAGTATGACAATTCATATTCTCCCATAACAAACAGTAAATAAGGCAAAAATTAGAGTTGATATATGATTTCACATTTCTATTGAAAAATTTTGCATTTTACAATCTTATATTAATTAACAAGAGTAAAAATACTACTCACATAATGTATCTGAATCTATATGCGTACGAAACGATGATCCAATTTAGAACTCACCGATGCTACATTCAAAATGAAGTAATTGACGAACGGAGAAAGCGAAAAAAGCCACGCAGTTAATTTTTCTTTATAAAGCAAGTTTTAATTAGAATATTTCAATGTGCTTCTCTTTGTAGAAGGCAAGGATTAAATTTCCACCCTGATCCATCACTTTGAATCTGTTCATAAAAGGTATTTATTTATCTATCTCTTTGTCTACTAATCTTTCTGTCGGGTTTCTCCTGTTAATATCTATCAATATGGTCTATGTCAGTCTTTCTATCTATCTACCTGCTTGGGAAAAGTCACAAATACATGTAAGTGGATGAGTATTAAGCGTCTCATCCTGGGTTGAATATTGATATTAACTTAATATAAAAAGTAATTGGAAAACCTGAGAACATTTCTGTCAATTATTTTCTAAATGTATTATCCTATAAATGAGTGCTTCGAAAAATCAAGGTAACGTTATACTCGAAATGGCTTCCTTAAAGTATGAAAAAAAAAAAAAAAATTGTAAATAAATTTAGAGTTCAAATATTTGTCAAGCAGGGTGTATGTATTATATATATATATATATATATACACACACACACATAAAAGAGAGAGAAATGAAGTGTATATATAAAATAAAAACGGGGAGATCAGAATTCAGAGTAAAGCATGACAGCTGTTCCAGTCGTTTTCTGTAATTTCTTTTCATCAAACATTATCTTGACTCAAAAAGCACAACTTAAACTGATCGATGTCACACGGAATGTTAAACGTTTTAAAATTTTACTCGGTAAAAGGGGTATTTCTTTTTAGTGGATGAGGTAAGAAAGAAAATTGACTTGCAAACTAGAGAAGTCTTCATAACTAAATTGATATAAAAAGAAAAGGGGGGGATTTTTGCTTGTGTGAATACCTACACTCACTCGTATGTGTGTGTATGTGTGTGGGGGTATCGGTGGGGACATCTAACTGAGCATAATAAAATTCGCAGAATACATCTATGTAAACCTCTGACAAAAGTTGAACAACTTCAGTTACGGAGATAATCGTGAAATAAAATATAGAATTAATTTTCTTTAATTTCATCGAGGAATCTCAAAGAAAAGTCAGTGAGAGTATTTAACAGAAGATAAAAGCAAAATTCATTTGAGATAGAGAGAGGAGGGCGAGGAGAAATTAATGGCGAAAAACCGTCGCACAATGAACCCTGAGGAAAAAATGTACCCTTGGCTGAATATTTTTATTGAAATTTTCTGTTGAAATGATTATGTTTTATATTCTAGTTCGTCTTAAATGCCATCAAATATTCTCAGTAAAAAGGGGGCTTTAAGAACGACGAAGAAGCCATTTAAAAGCTGATTAAAATTAATGATTGTGAAAGGGCAACATTGCAATAAACATGCACAAACACATTCAATATATATGAGAGAGTGAGAGAGACCTTTCGCACATTTTTTTCTGTGTACGTGTTCGTTTAAGTTTAACTTAACCTGTCACAAGTCCACATGAAGATCACTAAGCACTGAAATACACACGTGTGTGCGTGTATGTCATCTGCATTGTTTCATCTATAGAAAAATCACATGTAGGATAAGTAGAGGAGGACTGAACTCCCAACAAAAGTAATGTTTTTAAGAACAACCTTTTAAAACTGCGGCAAATAGTTTTATTTCTTTAAGTCTGTATTTGTGTGTGCGCGCTTCTAAAACACACGAACGCACACACACACGTTTCATTAAATAGAGATTTTTTTTTCTGTATAATTTATTTGAGGTCATTTCAAGTTTCCTAATAAGTGTCTTAGTTTCAGGTTGGAATTGGTAGATGAATTTCCCAAAATTGTCCCGAGCGCTTTCGGACCCTTCATAGGCCATCATCAGGGATTGCTTGCTTGTGTAAGATGTGTTTTTTTTTTAATGAGTTTTATACAAGCAAGCAACCCCTGATAATGGCCTATGAAGGGTCCAAAAGCACTCGGGACAATTTTGGGAAATTCATCTACCAATTCCAACCTGAAACTAAGACACTTATCAGGAAACTTGAAAGAACCTTATATAAATTATGCAAACAAAATTTGTCGTTATCATTTAATGAAACGTGCTTAAATGAACGACTACTGCATATATATATATATATATACACACACACACACACACACACACACACACGTGAGAGAGAGCACGGATGTGTGTGTATGATGCAAGCTACACATGAAAATATCAGTCCACATTTATTTGTTTTATTCTTTCCATGGTTTCCTTTCTCAGAAATCTATATAAAATTTCATAATGTATAAAAACACTTATGACGAAAATTAATGTCATAAATTTTGCTTTTGAATATACAGCGAAAGGATTTGAGACTTTAATAATACCTTAAAAAAAAAAAATAATGAGATATATATATATATATATATATATATATATATATAAAACAGCAAAACAAATATTGCATTCTTGCTTGATAAAATTATCGCTATATACTGACCTTTGCCCAACGAAATTAAGCAATACTTAATAATTGACTACATCATTTATTTCGCTGATAGGTTAATGAAAGTGTTTGATATGTATCTATTTTTATGCCTCTTTCGACATTCTTTTTATTATCTTCTCACATCAACCTTGAAACAAAAAAAGCATGTAAAAAAAACATTCAATATTAATGATATTTATATACAGATCAAATTCTGAATCGTAATTCATCCGATAATTCCCAAAAATAGAAAAGTGTATACAAAAAATATTATAGATGAATAAGATATTTCAATAACAGATGGACGAGATATGTCAAATATTCTGAAGTAGTAACTCATTGTTAGTAAGAAACACTTTAATCCAAATGAGCTATTTGAATTTATTATCTTGTAAATATTTTAGTTTAATATTTTCTTTTAATTTTGGCATAAGAAATGTGTGTTTATTTTGATTATACGAATTATCGCTGTTTGCATCTTTAAAAAAAATAAAATAAAATAAAGCGTGAAACTACTTTTTCTATACAAAAAAAAGATAAAAACTGGTCTCAATAACTTAACATATTTACATTATTTTTTTATACGATGTAAGCATTGTAATTTTCGAATAAAAATACATTTGAGTAGATTCTTACAGTTTAAGCACATAAATATGCGTGCATGCACACACACACACATATATATAAAATGTGTGTGTTTATTTGAGAGAGAGAGAGAGAGAGAGATGTGAGAAAGAGGTGTTCCTGTTAATACATGTAATT
The DNA here is from genome assembly GCA_963585895.1 of Sepioteuthis lessoniana. Taxonomy (NCBI): domain Eukaryota; kingdom Metazoa; phylum Mollusca; class Cephalopoda; order Myopsida; family Loliginidae; genus Sepioteuthis; species Sepioteuthis lessoniana. Next base: position 112,149 of record CAUZXS010003492.1, read on the forward strand.
GGTAAGGTACTTTTTTTTTTTTTTTTTTTTTTTTTTACACAAAAATATATATAAGAGTTTTCATAATGATGCATATTTTCATTCTTAAATTTGGTTGGTTGTTTTGTTTTATGGCGCATCAACCCTTTTCGGGTTATTTAACGCCGGATTAAGTAATTTTGATAACAGTTTTAAATAATTCAGTTCTTAAATTAAAAAGGTGACTGAAAAGTATTTTACTTTGATAAAAATTACTTTATTCAAAATAAAAGTTCGCTTCCCATAAACTAGTATTTGCAATTAAAAAAGAAAATTTGCCAATGATAATTTTCAAAACAAAAACAAAAACCGAAGACTTTACAATGTTTACCTATATAAATATCTGCACGCATGCGCACAATTGTGCGTGCAAATAGTGTAGGTATCAAAGTTGATTTACATATTTTAATACTCAAAAATAAAACGTGTGTGTGTAAGTTTATAGAATCGGGAGAGGAGTTTAAAATCAATAAATCTACATGTTTGTTTATACATTTTTTTTTAAGAATTAGAAATATTTTAAAATATTTTCTCACCTGTGACAAAAAAATAAATTAAATTATGTCGGCAAGTCGGGGCAAATTATTTTCCAAGATGTGGAATGGTCCAATGTCCATCCCGATAGGTCGACAAAGACATTAAGAATGTGATCTGGACAGCAGTAGACTCAGGCAGAAATCGAAAGAAAGAAGTTTCGGAAAGAACGAAAGACAACGCAGAGCAAAGAGAAACAGAAAGAAGAAAAACAGACCCTGCAACCCGGGTGGCGGGGGAAGTGAGAACAGAAAACAAAGGAAGGGGTGGCATTCGCATGTGCCTGTATGAGCGTGTGCTAGTTTGTGACGGATAGAAAGGATAGATCGAAAGATTAGAGCGAAGGGGTGGAGCATATGATTGAAAGAAGGTAGTCAGAGAAAAGGTTCATGCAGGATGGGTTTAGCGTGGCGGAGGACGTGTAAAAGATGCAGTCCCCGATTTCGGATGGAGGAGACGAGGTAGAAGCAATATTGCAGGCTGCTTAATTTTAACCTATCCTCCTCCTCCTCCAACTCTTTTGCATATGCCCCTCCTCCTAATTTTTCAGTCTTCTTACTTCTCCTCCCTCCTTTCCTGCCACTCTTTCCTGCAGAAATATTCGCATATCCCTACATTTTTTTTTTTTTTTTTGCTTCTTTATCTCGCTCTACTTTCGATATCACTTCAATCCACCTTTTTTTTTTGTTTGTTTGTGTTTTGTTTTTTGTTTTGTTTCCTTTTTCAGCCACTTCAATTTCACGCTGATATCTCATTCTATTTTGTTTGATCTCTCTAATATTTATATTTGATAGGATAAAAGTTAGAAAGCAAAGATTCACTGAAAGAAAGAAAAAACTAGAAGGTGACCGAGTTCAACTTTAGAAAGAACTGAAAATTTTCATCTGGAATAATATGATGCGATGAAGAGAAAATGTTTCAGAAAAGAGTCGAGAGAAAAAGAGAAAGAATTTACATGAGGGAATACAATCAAAAAGAATAGAGAAAGGAGTAAAGATTAGCATATACTCCCTATTTTCTGTCTATCAAAATATATATATATATATATATATATATATATATATATATATATACACACATACACACACCAGTGTATGGTTGTGATTATCCCGCTTGGTGGGTTTGTGGCAGACCAAATGTAGTATAATTTGGAGTGTTCGATATCTGTAAAGATGGCATGAAACCAGTGGTCGCAAATTATCATCTATGCTATTGAATATATATATATCTGTTGCGGAGGGGGAATATTATTTCAGGAGATTTTGGTACAAATATCTTCCAGACGAGATGAGTGTCTTCCTTGAAAATTAATTTTAAATAAAACCTGCCTTTTACTTCTCTTCAAACACTAGTCATTGTCACTAGTAGGAAATGCATAACGATCGAATCATTCTCTGTGTGTATTATATATATATATATATATATATATATATATATATATATATATATATATATATATATATATATATATATATTTGTATTTATTTATTACACACACACTTAAAAGGAATAGTAATAAAATGTTGAAACAAACTGAATAAATGAATAAAAAATATATGAAGGAATGTATTCATAAAAGAAAGACTAAGTTTTAAAAATACACACATTAAAAAATAAAACTAAATTGATATTCGGGAAAAATTGAATGAAGTCTAAAGGAAACGCAGGAAAAGTACTTTTAAAAAGAAAACGAATGACAAGAACGAAATGACAGAATTATTGTAAAGAAAGGAAGCGCGTCATAACTAGAACATGTTTGAAATATAGAGTAAAATAGTATTGTGAGTGAGAGAGAGAGAGAAATTATGAGAAAGGTCAGCATATAGAATGGATAAAGTAAAAAAAGCAAAAATCAAGGCGCGAAAAATACGAGTTTTAGAAAAGACAGATTTTTTTTTAAAGTATATTACCGAGAAAAAGTCTGAATAACAAAAAAATAGGGAAAGAAAGGTGTAACTGGGGCCTCACTAGTTACATATCGGAGCCGGAGATCGATATTCGAGCCCAGATGGAATTCAGAATTTCAAAATGAAATATTTTTAGGCAGGTGACCTGTCACCGCACATGGAAAATTAATGTACCACTCTCATATTTTTGTGAGACGAGGGTGATAATTTAGCTTATTTTTTTAACTAACATTTTACTTAATATTAGGTTGGTTTTTTTTAATATTTTACTCAAGATTTTCAACATACATGAGAGAGATGAAACAGACGTAGAAAGAATGAAGACGTAGGTAGATTAAATGAGAAAAACGAGATGGAGTGAAAGAAAAATAAAAATAAAGAAAGACCAGAAAGCGAGAATAATTCTTCTTTGTGAAAGTGAAAGTAGAAAATTAATATTTAGGGTCGAAATGTTGTTCAAAATAGCAAGAAGTCTAAAAAAGACGATTAATTAATAAAGAATCTGCCTTGTATATAAAATAGTTGCACGAGTCCTAACAGTGACAGTAGTCTGCGTTCACGACTTAGTAAACGCCAGAATGTCGAATACTAATTTTCATGGCCGGCAGACTCAAATAATCGGTGCAATATATTCGTTCTAATTCTATGTGACCTAGAGTTCAAGTAAGCTAAATGTTTTCAGTACTATTAACAGAATAAAAAGGGACAACAAAAAACCGTTAGGAAAAAAATAAATAAAAAAAAACCTTACTCGGAATTGGAGATGAGAGAGGAGAGAGAGGGAAAGGGAAAACAGACGAGAGAGAGCAAAAAAAGGGGAGAAAAAAAAGAAAGAATCAATAAAATGAAGAAGAGAATAGAAATGAATGTTGAAAAGAAAAAAAAAAAAAGAAAAGTAGAGCGAACAATAAAATGAGAAAGTGAGAGATGCAATCTTCTTCGTGGCCGAAATAGTAACATATTCTTCCTGTGGTTGGTATTCGAGCCCTGCAGACGCAGATTTTCTGGGCTAGAAAGACTATCGACTTGGGAGATTGATATAAAACATTTTCTCAATATTTCTTTCTATTCTTCTCCTAGCTTAGTAAATATCGAGAGATAGAGATAGTGAGGTGGGAGCGTAAAATGAGTGCATTGGGGGGGGGAGAAAACGGATATGAACAGATGGCGGTAAAAAAATAGATGACCGAAGAGATTAGGCTCGATTAGGTTGAAAAATGGAGGAAAAATAGCCAACGATGATAAGCTTTGTTGTGTTAGTTATGAGTGTCTAACAGAGATGGTGGTAGGATTTGATCTGTGTTACTTAGAAAACTAAACAGGAAAAAGTATTCAAATTGGGGAGACACAAAATGAAAATGGGTGAGAGAAATGGACACGAGACAGTTGGAAATGAATTAACTATATATACTGTATATATAAACCAAAAGTAAATCTAAAAATTAAAAGTGAAAGAGAAAGTAGAGAAAAGTTTGGTAGTTTACGACCAAGAAAGCTGGGTGGAGGTGACAAAAAGTTTAAAGTGAAAAATAGAGAAAGAAATTCATGGCAGAGGGTGGGGTGAGAAATTAACACAAAAAATATTTGGAAGAAAGAAAGTCTAATTAATTCTTACAAAATGTTGTTTTCTCTATTTTTAATGTGGGTGTCCTCGTGGTGTAATGGTTGCAGCGCTGGCGAGTTCAAACTCTAGTTGCGCTATTATGTTTACTTTCGGGTAAATACCCTTGGGAAACGTACGAACCCCCTTATCCTCCTAGCTATTAGTTAAATAGTACCTCTACTGTTCTTATAGAAAGTGGACTATGACATTAAAAAAAAAAAAAACTATGATTGTTATGCCATTAAACAAATCCAAACCAATTTTTAATGAAAGCAAGAAAGAAACGAATTGGAAATAAAAGTGATAATAGAAAAAAAAAGATACCAATAAAAAATAGTGAATATATTTAAAAACCTAATGATTCAATTCGTAATATTTGCAAATATTTTTTTCCTTTTTATAAGACGCACGAATTTTAAAACCCACGTCATTGTCTCGGTAAACGATTGTTAAAAGGCATCATCCGTAACTTAGAAATATATATATATATATATATATATATATATATATATATATATATATTATATATATATATACACTAAGATAAAAGGTAAATAGTAACTATGTGTGTGTAACATCAGTAAAAATTTACGACAATGCATTCTATTTTTTAACCAGCATAATAGATACTATTTAAGGTTTGCATAGTGAGTGTGTATGTGTAACAATTATTGAATTATTTAAACAGTAAACTAAAGTATTAATGGAGAGAAGGAAGGAGAGAGAGAAGGAGAGAGAGAGAGAACCTCAAAATTTGATGAAGAAAAGTAAGTAAATGAGCACTTTAATAAATCTTTCTGATATAAGAATCCATTGTATTTTCGTTTGTTACAGATGTTCCTTTAAAATCTCATTCCATATTCACATCAAAAGAACGTCTTTTACATCATATTGAGATAAACACCTCGTTGTTGTTTAAGGGTTAGCAAGCTAGTTCCGCAGACTAATTTCTAAGTCATAGAAAGTGTAATTACCGATAATCCCTGTCCTGTAGAATACACCGAGTAAATAACTGAGCGCTTATTATGGTGTAACAGAGGTCCATACCATAAATCGTTGTTTGTGTGTTCGATTCTGACAACGTACTCTATACTTTTATCCTTGCAAAGTAATCCTTTCAATTAGTTAAATTGTACATGACTAGGGTACAACGTCGTATTGTAGAGGCTAATGAGTGCGTCTAGTTTACTATTACTACTGTGTAGTGTGCTTAATCCTCATTGGTTATTCCTGGACTGCGACATCGAAGCAAGTTCGAACTCCAGTCCAGTCGTTCACTTTCGGACAAATACCCTTCGGAAAGGTATGAACCCTCTTATTCTTGAAGCTATAGGTTAAATAATACAACTGCTCTCATATGCGGATGGCTTTGGCATTAAATAACTCACGAAGATTGATATGATATTTAATAAATGGCAAGAAGTCTCTTCAGATCTCCAACACGTGTGTATTCTGGCCGATCTTAATGTTGCGTTCTGTACGGTCTTGATTCTTACAGATTTCCTCCAGTCTTTTTCTAAGCCTTTGGGGACCGTTCTAAGCGCACCAACTACAATTGGTATCACCCTCATTTTCCACAGATTTTTTTTAGTTCTCTGATAAAGTTTATCTTTTTGCTTTCTTTTATTTTTCACTGTGGGTCACTGGAATGGGCAAACTTAACTACATAAGATGTTCTTAATTATCACTAGGTCGGGTTATCGGGCCAAGGTTGGTTAATCCGTTTCTATCTCCAAATTCCAGAGAATTTCATGCGTCTCATTTTCTAAGATGGATTCTGATTCTTGCATATAGCATTTGATTGCATGGTCAAATTTTAATTGCTTGCACAATTCTCATTCGATCAAATTTCCCACCAGCGGTAAGACAGAAAAACCACCGCAAATATCCAGGACTCTAAATATGCAAACTGATTATAGCAACGCCGAGATTTGGATGGTCTTGGAGCTTCCTCTGATCTGTAGTTCACCTAGGATCTTTTGAACTGTTTCAAGGGTTCGAACTACGATGTGTACAGTATTCACTTTCATGTTAATTTTTCAGCTTTAAGGTAAGGTCCAAGTATTTGTGGAGATTTTCCCCTTATTTTTCACTCTGATGTCCGCTAAAACAAACCCTCTTAATGGCAAATTATTTTCTTATTAATTGAAACTAGACATTTCTCTGGCCTGGATTCGGTGATCTGTTTATATTGCAAAGTCACAGATAATTTTGTGAATATACTATTTGTAAGTATTTTCTGTCTTGCATAATTTTCCTGTAGATCACTATCACCACCAATTCATACCTGCTCACCTGTCAGTTTTCTGTATTCCCTTGTGATAAAGTTTTGTCTATCGCCAAATATCCTAAACTTACACTTCTGCTACTAGTGATTACTTTTTGCTATGTCATAATTTGAACTTATGTAAAGCAGCACAAAATGACACCATAAGGATTCAGTTTCTCTCTTCGATTTTCCCCTTCACAGTTATACCCAGGCTATCTCGTGTACAATCTCCTTGAAATATCCATGTAGTTATTTTTCTTACCAATGAAATATATTGAAGAAAAAAAAATGTTATCTTTCCGTTTGTCCGAAAGTTATTTCCTTTATTGCTGTTACTGGCTGACGCAATCAATCTTTTTCTGTTTTTGTTTATAAATTCTTCGAGCTCTCAAATTGCTGTATCTACATAATGCTTTCCAGTTCTCATTCTCCTGTCACAGAGTCAGTCTATGTCATTTGCCGGTTGTAAGATTTGTGTATCGTCATCAATTTCTTTATTCTATGATCCATACTTCCTGGTTCCCCCGTCGATCATTTTAAGTGTCCAGAATGCAGGGGGCCTGCCCAGGTATCTATTCCCTTTATTAAATTCTTTCTGCAGAATTTGGTTGGAAGAAGTTTTCTCGGTCTTCTAGCGGTAATCTTTCTTTTTCTTTCATCTCCATTTGCTTGACGGTATCCATTTCTATTATTTCCCAGGTATTTGTCTTTTTTCCCCAAATGTCCCGAGTCTTTCCTACAGGGCGGTTGTTTTCCTCCAATTGTTTAATTTATTACTTTTTCGTTACATAAATGCTAAATTTTCAATTCCAAATTCCATTCCTATATCTTAACTGAAGATTATAATAGTTTGTATTGGAGCGTTCATATTTCTTCATTCTTGGAAAAAAATCTTAGAATCATCCATGAAGATGAGGTAGTCTATTTTTGCTTGTGACTTATTACGAGATTTTCACATTGAAGAGACAGGAAGTCTTCTCGGGTTTCTTGGACTTCTTCGTATTCTCTAATTTTAACAGTGCTATGGTCTGTATTGTATCCATTCTTCTTCGAAATCCTTAGTTTTCCAAGTGTTTTTCGGGCTTCTGGCAACATTCTAAGGAAACTTTGTACGTTTGCTACAACAGTGATTTTCATGTTCCACAGAATCATTAACTCTCTGGCAAGATCCAAGTATTTGACTTTTCGCATTCTCATGTTCATTGTGGTCAGCGAGAACTGCAAAATCCCCTCGAGGGGGAGGGGACTTCTTTTACGAATGAATACTAGGTCTAGTCTCCTGGTTTTGACCGAGTGATTGTTCTTATCTGAAAACCTTAGAGCATTTCATGCATCTAGTTTTCTTGGAAAGTTACTGCTTTGTGTACCTACCAATCGTTTGCGTAGAAGAATTTTAACCTCTTGCCTAATCATCCCCGATAGATCAACCTTCTTGCCCAGTCGTACTTAATCATATACATATTGAATTATTATTATTTCCTGTTTTAAGCTTTTACAAACTAACCAAACTTAAAATTTGAATCGTTCTTTGGTTTTGTAGATGATCACAAACTGCACCACCCCTTTATGAATTTAATCTGCCCACAGTACTCTGATTTTTCCACTGATTATCATTTATTTCTCTCCATTCCCTATCCTGTCATCTTTTGATTGAAATTGTCATCACCATTTTATTGCCGATATTTTAATGTATGTTATATAACTGCTTTACTATGTGCAAGATTACTCTTGAGTACGTTATATTTTTTCACCCAACAATTTAAATAGCTTAATAATTTCTATCATTAGAGTAATAATGCGTTTTTCTTTTCAATTTTATAATATTCATAGACCTAATGTGTGGAGTGTTAACCTAGGGCCTGGAAGACCAGGGTTCAATCCCAGTTCGAGTCATACCAAAGACTAAAAAAAATAATAAAAATAAATGGTGCTCGATGCCGCCTTGCTTTGCACTCAGCATTGTAAGCTGTGAATTAAAAGAAAAGTGGAGCAATCCAGAGAATGGAATAGTGCCCTTCCCTACACCTTGTAATAGCTATTGAAAAGGGAGCCTTCGGGTTTCCCTCGACTACGGTCACCAAATTTACTTTATATATATATATATATATATTTGCATAAGCATGTTAATGATTATGCAACCTAAAGATTGAAATACGTATTTTACGTTAAGTAAAAATCCAAGTTTGTTTTATGTAAGAATATTATGCGTGATCTTCATTTCCGAATTATTTAATTCTGTGGTAAATGTTAATCACATAGATTAATATTATATCGTGAATAACTTAGATCAAGATTCAATTAACGGTGCTTTAAACAGACTAATCGATTAATATATATATATATATATATATATATATATATATTCATCCACAGACAGACTGTTTCGTTCTATCAGAACTCTTCAGTGTGGCTAGACACGGAGGACGCTCGAAGCCGGGATCGAAACCCATCCAACTTTACGTTAGATTAAATCTCAGACCTCTCGGCCACCAAGCGGACCACGTTGGCTAAGGGAATTTTTAAGGTATTTATTTAGCAACAGCAGCCGTTTGTTTACATTTTTTATACCCTATCGGCTACCAGTGTGCTCAATTCTTTCGAAGAGCTTTGCATTATGCGAGCGGCGGCCGACAATTCCTTCGCCAGGGTGCTCAACACCCATGGGGGAGAGTATATATATTCAGCTCCTTCCCATGACTGGAAGGTCACACAAGGTAATTTTTTTTTCAACAGAATTTAACAGACTCAAATTCAGAGTTTTTCTTCCCTAAGACCGATTACTATACCAAGGTTGACGAACCCAATCTGTCCTATTTTCCATAGCTAGAGGGAGACGAGTTGGATGCATACTTTTCCAGAGAGTATTGGAAATACTCTTCATTGTGAAATGCAAACAGCTTCGTGCAGGAATTGAACTATGGTCACCGAGTCCATTTCCAACGTCGATAACAATTACACCACTGGTGCCTCATGAAGCACCACACACACATACATACATACATACATACATACATACATACATACATACATGTGTGAACTACTTCATAAAGGAAGATGCACTAAGAGAAAACAGAATTTAGTAATTTTAATTGTCTTTCGCTGGCTTCATTCACGCATCTATTCCTTTATTTTTCTGCTAAATTCGTTTCCAAGGGCAGATGTATGTTTATTAATATCATTTTTCTGATAAAATATGTTTTATTTTCTTTTAGCAGGTGCATTGTTTAATAACATTGCCCAAAAACTCCAAAAAGAATTCTAACAAAACTTTGACTGTGATATTTCAAATATAAGAGATAAAAAATAATGTTGCATACAAATATATAAGGAAATGGACATAAATCCGCGTCTAAAGGAAAACATTTTCTTATAGATTTGAAATATGATTAGGATAATTTTGTAACTTGAATTTAAACAGGTTAAATGCACTTAATCCGAACGACGTTTATAAACAGTTTATGTACGAGATAAGTATATTGACATATACACGAGTTGCAGAAAGTTCTTAAACAAAATTTCCCAAAAGTAATTCATTTTTGAGTTTGTTTTTTTTTGTTTTGTTTTAAATTATTTTTATTGGAGTTTATTTAAAACTCCAATAACGATGCGCCTAACTTGAATGAATATGTGAAAAAGCAAGTATATTTCATCGCTCTAGGACATAACATTCTTTGTCAGACCGAGAAATCTTCAGCTCACACCAAGTATATGTAGATATAATTGGTAGCCTCCAGACATTATTAAAAATTCTCCATTGAAGATGGATTGCGTGAAACACCTAGTTCTGAATTTTCTTTTATATCTTTGATTATTTTTTATCTTAATCTTGTTTGGTTTGGTTTTATGGCATATCAACCTTTGTAGGTTATTTAACGCCAAATCCATTTTTTTGTAAATAATCAGTTCTATTTAAAACAATTCAGTTTAGCATGAGTGCACAGTTTAATTGTCAAAAACATTTCTATTTCAAACTATTCAGTTATATATAACAATTCAGTTTAGTGTAAGTACAGTTTCAGTGTCAAAAATAGTTCAATTTTAAACAATTCAGTTTAGCCAAAGCACGGTTTTAATTGTAAGTACAGTTTAATTGTAAAAAAAACATTTTTATTTCGAGCTATTCAGTTTAGTTTGGTTTTATCTTAATCTTGTGTTATTTTCTTAGCATTTTCGTGCATTGTAATAACTGCTGATTTTATGATGGTTTTAGATCTTATCTAATATTTTAAAATTAATCATGCCGTAAGTTTATATATATATATATATATATATATATATATATATATATATATATATATATATATATATATATATATATGTGTGTGTGGTTATAGTGCTACCAAAATCTCATGCAAGTCATTTTTTCATATTTATTCTTATTGGCTGCGTATATTTAAAGTTAATCTGGTGAATATTTTTTTTCTTGCACTGACTTTAACAATTCTCAAATCATTCTATCTAATAGCAGACACATGGCAGCAATTTGGTGATACTTTTTGATTGTCCCCGTTCCAATTCTTATGCTACATAGGCTGTAAAGTACATTTGAGTGATATATGAAACGACAAGGAATTTTTGAAAGAAATTACTAAATATCTTGTACAAGAAAATAGAATTGTTATAAACTTGATTTCATGCAAGTCGTGGTTTCATAATACGAATCTGTTTTTCGCTGGATAAAGATGACTAAAAACTACTAAAACCTAAAGTGTGCAAAAAAAGCAAAAAAAAAAAAAAAAAAAAAAAAATCGAGACTAGTAAATAGTCATATGAAAGAATCGGAGTTCCGAATATGCATAGACCATAATGCATAGTGAACTGTTTAGGAACATGCACCCTACCAATTATTCATCCTTCTTTGAAGTTATCTGACAACGGTAAACGTTTCAACTGAACCCAACGATTTATAAATGTGCATTTCCTGAAAGTTGCTGGATGGGCATCATGGAAATAGGTATGTTGGTAAAGTTTTGAGTAAGAAGAATCAGGAATGAGTTGAATGACTGCTGTAAGGTAGATGATAGCATTAAAGTGGTCTTGTCTGTCCAAACTGGATCTACTCCTTTTCCTGGATTGCTCCATTTTACCCTTGACCCATACCTTATAAGGCTGAGTGTTAAGCAAGGAGGTATTGAGTACCATTTTTTGAGTCTTTGGTATGACTCGACCTGGGATTGAACCGGTATATATAAGTGAAAGAAAATAATTATCACTATAATACGTCCAATAAAATTAAGAATCCAAACAACAAATATGATATTTTTCTCAAGTTAAAGAGGCAAGAATGTTTGAGCGAGTTTTATGATATAAACTTTTGTAGGTTATTTAATGCTAAATCTTCATGAATATAATAGAGAGAGAAGGGGGAAATTTATAAGCGACTGGTTTGTAGGTAACATTTTTAAAATGAGCCAGAGCTCATTTTTTGCACTGCTAAATGGTTCCAAATATTTCTAACATTAACGATTCAAATTGCTTACATTTAAACGGTTTCAGACATTACTATCCAATACAAATTCAATATTAAGTATATGATTGCACACAGTTAAATTGTTCCAAGTAAAGAAAATGGTTAAATATTTCTATTTGACCACTAGATGGAACCCTAAAAAAGTACTAACGCTCTGAGTAATAGGAGTAATGGCAATGAAAGTGTACTCTACTTTCCTCAAAGCACCTGGACTTAAGCCTCGACATTGGCTGGTTTAATATATCCAAGACACTTATCAGGTGGAGTTCTTTTTCTGCAGATATTCACTCGATGTATTCTGTAGCTCTAGCTGACTGGCCTAGAGGTAAAACTCATTGCTTCTTTAAACCCAAATAAAAAAAGAACATTTCGAAACAAATTAATCGTTTGAATAAAGATCAATGGAGCAATGTCTTTCAGTGAACAAGACAATTTTCAAAGTTATTTACAGAATTCAACGAAGGAAAATAAGTCGCTGTATTTTGTACTACAAATATTTTCTTAAAAAAGATAAAATAATAAAAGTGAAACATGAACAGAGACAGACAGAAATATTTGTGAGCAGAGAGAAAAAAAATATTCACTCGTTTATTATTAGAGCGTTTTTTCCTAACTGCTTGCGTATTTTAAACACTAATTACTTTTCAGAAAGCAAAAGTCTCTAAGGACAGAAGCCCGTGTGAAAAATATTAAAATTCAGAATTCATAAAAATATTGACACCATCTAATTGCAATAATTTCGGAGCAAAAAATGAATGCTTACAATGTTCACCTCTTGTTTTTGTTCCAATGACCCTCATTAACATAATACTAGCTCAGGGCAGTTGTGTCTTTTTCATTTTCCTCGAGGTCATTATCGGATATGATTACATTTACACGCAACCAAAAAGAACTGTCTTTAGCAAGACTTCAATTTGAACCCCCCCCCACAAACACACACCTAACTAGTCTAGCCATTGGTCCGGGAGACCAGGGTTCAATCCTGGGTCGAGTCATACTAAGGACTCAAAAATGGTATTTGTTGCGGCCTTGCTTAACACTCATCATTATATGGTACGGATCAAGGGCAAAGTGGAGCAATCCAGGGAATGGAGCAGCGCCCTCTCAACACCTCGGTGTAGTAGCTATTAAAAAGTGAGCCTTTGAGTCATCTTCGACAAAGGTTGCCAACTTTTCTTTACTTATATATGAATAGTGCTCAATATTGGTGATAAAGCATATGTAGATGTATGTCAGGATACCTTAGAGAGTCAAGCTTCTTGACACAGCCATCAAAAGTTCTTGGTCTGATATTGCAGAGTTAAGAAATTAGCAATCACGAAGCGCTGTTGACTGTACATCATCCTTTCATTTTCTTCTACCAGTATATTGTTTTTATCCATTTTCAAATACACACACGTGTGTTCGGGAGTAAGTATGTATAAACATGAATATGCCTGGAGACTCATCACTTTCTGAGATTTGGAAACGAATGAAACGTTTATTAACGGCTCAACTTATTAACGCCTTTGGCAATTGTAGATTTTAAATCAGCTCTAATGCGAAATCGTATAACAAGATTTCAAAAATAAAATACAGAAATGCTTAAGATTATTCAAAATTTAATATGAAATTTTGAATAAATATATACTCCTCTCACCCCGGGGGTTGAGCACACTCGTGATGGAATTACCGGTTGCCAGTCATGTAACACAAAACTTACAATGAAATGAGCACTGGGTAGCCGTTAAGCGTTTAATCCTTTCGCTTAAGCTAAATTTGTCAGTTGCTGTGTGGTAGATTATTTGGCTGGCGTAAAGTAGGCCAGGTTTCGATTCCACTCCAAAGTATTTCACATGTCTAACCACACTGATGAGTTGTGATACAACGAGACAGTATATCTTTGCTAGAATATGTAAAGAAACTTAGCAACTGTAGTCTAGGACGACCCGATACATGACTCAATAGCTACAAAATCCAGGGGTTAGGGAGAGTGTTACTCCTTTCCTTGGGTTACTTCACTTACCCTTGATCGTACCTTATGCTGAGTGTTATGGAAGGCGGTATCAAGTACCATTTTATATCTTTCGTATGACTAGACCTAGAAATGAATCCCGGTCTGCCAGGGCCCTGGCGTAAAATTTGGTAATTTTTCTATTTGGATGTCATTCATTAAAAATTGTGTTGTAGGAAATCTTAGTGAGTTCATATGATTAATATATAGTATATTGCTCTTATTATAAATTTCAGTTCGCATTTTCACTTATCCTTAATTCCATGCGAGTTTTTCACGCTAGTTTTAACAAGTTGTTTTTCGCTGAAGTCTGAGTGATAGCTAGTCAATCTTAGGTCTTCAATTGCCCAGTCGGCTAGGGCTGTAGAATACACTGACTGCACCTCTGCAGAGGGGTAAAAACCCCACCCCTAACGAGTGTCCTGGATATGACACTAAACAATCTGATGGTGAGGTTCCAGTAGTGCTGGAGCTTTGGGGAATGCGGAGTACCTCTTCATTGCCATAGCTCTCTGGTCCACTCTGGCACGGAGTGGTAGCACCTGATAGGGCCCTATCTACGGGTTAAATAGAACTAACAGCATACTTATGCTAAACTGAATTGAGTAAATTGAATAGCTTGAAATAAAACTGTTTTGCAAATTAAACCATACTTACATTAAAACTGCGTGCTTATGCTTAACTGAATTATTTCAAATAGAACTGTTTTTCCACATTAAAACTGTATTTACACTTACCTGAATTGTTATATATAACTGCTTGAATAGTTTGAAATAGAAATGTTTTTGACAATTAAACTGTGAACTTATGCTAAACCGAATTGTTTTAAATAGAACAGATTATTTACATGAAAATGGTTTGTCGTTAAATAACTTACAAAGGTTGATATGCCATAAAACCAAACTATCAGGTCTTCAAGTACAATTTCCGTATTTCCATTGTTTTATTTACCTAATTTTTGTTTTCTGTCTGTCCTTAAATAGTTATGGTATATATATATATATATATATATATATATATATATATATATATATATATATATATATATATATATATATATATATATAAAGCAGACTGACATAACTACATAGAATTGCATGTTTAAAATGAAAATCTTCGGTTAATTGCAATGACAATTTAGCTTATATCTAAAACATTTTGTATAAAACAAATATTGTTATTGCGCAAAGCATATATTGATACACAAAATTATATGAGAGAGTAATTTTCTCTTGTGGGGGCTGAAAAGTTCGCAATCCTACCTATAATTTAATGCCATGAAACGTATATTCTATTTCACGTATTTTTTCTTCAGTCTAACCTATTTAGTATATTGTTTCTCATTTTTCCTCAAGCGTTCAGTAAAGCAAAACGAAATAAAATATTGCATTAAAAAAAAAAAAAATTTGATTGATATTTCCGTTTCAAGTAAAACTTCCATTGAAAAGAAATCGAAAAGTCTTTGGATGATGATCACTTAAAGAACACTGTAATAAGGTAATGATTCACAAATATTTTAGTCAGAATCATTTACGTAAATATCTCTCTCTCATATATATATATATATATATATATATATATAACTTAACACCATGCAAAAGTGAAAACCGAACTACTTTAAAAACCACTACACAAAATCACAGCTTTTTTCTCTTATTAGGGCACCAAAAAGTTATTTTTACTCTTAATTATAACAACAGATCATCAAACCTCGGCCAAACGACTAGACATTGAAAATAAAATAAAAACTGCCGAATAGTGGACTTCGCCTTCCCTGACTACAGAATAAAATTACAAGAAAGCGTGCGCATAAATATCAAAACCTAAACATTTAGAGGAAGATTTTTTTTTATATATGATAATGTTCCTATAATGATTTAGGAAAAGATCTTCAGGGTAATTATATATATTTTATATTTTTCATCTGAAAAAATATTTGTACTTGTAAAAATAAAACAAAAAATTTAATATTCTTAGTTATTATCAATAAATAAACCGCTTAGAATTTTTTTTTTAACTGAAACTTTTGACATCTATTATTTCTCCTCTGAAGATTGTTTATAAACATAAAAAAAAACGAAAAAAAAACAAACGAAAATGTCTCTTCTGAATATTACCTTTTTTCATGTTTACATACTGCCCGAGATTATATATATATATATATATATATATATATATAGATAGATAGAGAGAGAGAGAGAGAGAGAGAGAGATAATAAAGGCATAAAATACAAGTAATCGCGTACAAAATGAACAACGTTATTATTAACCATACTGGTTTAAAGCTTAGAATATTAAGATTATGTTTCCGCTTAGTCCGTTACTCGATGTTTAATGAGTTGCTCACAATCCTCAGACGGAAATAGGAGTAAAGTGGTTGGGCAACCGTAATTTAAGGTAAATAACTTCGTCACACGATATAATGTATTGTGTATTTAAAAAAAATCATTTTTTGCGATCTAAACATGACACTGGAATAATTTCTTTGCGTTCAATCAAGTGGTAAATGGTACAAAAAAAATTCTCATGTCTACACAGAAAAATTGATTAACTCTAATTGATCAGTAATTTATTAAGTCCAGTGTAGTTTATGATAAATAGTTTTTCATCTAGACAATCTGCAATTGTATTATCACCTCTTTAAAAAGGAGTTTTTTTTTTAAAGCATCACATTCTATCATGGAAGTTATTCCAGTTCCAATCCAATTGTTTCAATATTTTAATAGAAAATGATTTTTTTTAAAAAACACTGCTACTGTAAAGTGAGATATATATGAAAGACAGCGATTAATAAGGTCGTAGTATATGTGTTATATATCGATCGCACCGGCATAATGAACAATGATGGACCATAATGAAAAGGAAGGAATGAAGAATGGACATAAAGAGGCATGGCACTTCTTTATGATATAACACTCCCTTTTTTTCTTGAAAGAGTCAAAATTTCAGTCGGTGTGAGAGAGTGACAGGGGGATGGAGACACACGGTGGACTGGGACGGAGGACTACTGTATTGACCTATAACTTCTTAGCCGCGTGGTGTTTCCATATGCAGGGCCCCACTTACCACTTATTCTGCTTCCGGGATAACGGAGAGAGCTACTGCCCCCACTATGGGCACCCACTAGCCACTCACTGGACCTCTTGAATGCTGGCTGCTGTCGGCAAGATTGACTGTTACTGAAAATGAGAGCCTGATTGTATCTGCCGTGGGTGAAGGCATATGATTTCGCAACGCCTACAGTTTTCTTGTTCGTCCTTCTGGATGTCAATCCACGCATTTGCTTCCGTCTGTTTACACTGGTGCATCCTGCTCAAGAAATGCCTGAGTGACGGTTCTGTCAAAGGTCAACATGCCACATTTGTTTAAAATTATGTGCCGAAGCTTGATGATTTTTATCCCTTAGATTAATAGACTATTGTCTTCATCTTTATTGTTATATTCACACCAAATTCGGCCTTCAGGTATTACATCTCCAACTCTGAAATCCAGAGATATCAATTTAATCCACATGGGTAGATTGTTCTATTTCTGTTAACCACGAACGGGTACAAGGGTTAAGCTATAGAAAGTATTCCGTGTTTATTTTTTTACCTGTTGTTAGGATTGAACCTGCAACGGCCTGGTGATTTCACTTTTAAGCAATTTTAAACCAAATGCCTATATCCGTAGTATCATGTGTCCTGCTGGACGCATCAGCCGAAACGTTGCGAATATCGCAATGAAGATGAAGCCAATAACCCGAATACTCTAAGTGATATAAAATAAGGTTTGTACAATTTGAATATTTTCTATTCAGGAAACACAGATGGCAAAAATCACTTATTTTAGAATTATTTGAATTAAACTATATGCAAAGTGTGGCAGACTTTTCTCATAAATTGGATTAATATTATCCTCATTTTTTTTCCAACAACATCACCGTAGGCTGGGGGATGAACCAAGTATTTCTAAAATCTTAAGTTAGCCAGAGTCTCGTTTTGTTGTTACTAATTTACTGGACTAAGATATCAATCATAGTTAGCCTGTTCGAACTCCAGTAATGTTCACCTTCGGATTTATACCCGTGGGAAAGGTATCAAACCCCTATCTCACCAATTTATGGGTTAAAAGTACCATTACTATTCTTTTAAAAGAAAAGATTTCGCATTAAATAACCTGTGAAGGCTGTTTCCATTAACTAAGAAACCAAACCAATCAGTGTGTTTGGCCATTGTTTCGAATGTAAATCAATTTAGTAAATACCAATTTTAGGGCAGTTACATATTCTATTTTGACCTACTCAAATTGTTAACATTTCAGAAATGAGTGGCTAACCTTTGAACAATGGATTTTTGTATGTGTTAAGAGATCGTAGGTGGATGGTCCGATTTAATATTTATAAATAACAGTATGTTGTTGAGTTTTGTGTATAGCTGTATGACACCATAATTTAAACAGAGTATAACTTCCCCAAAAATTGACCATTTTCAACCAAGGTGTTAATTCTAAATTCGAAAAGTTTAGAAGTTAATAATTCTTACTGTTAAAAAAGAAAAAATGAAAACATTTTTAAAGAATTATAATGGCAGAAATGTTTTAACTCATTACGTATAAAAACGAGAGCATTCTTAATCAAATTCATTTTCCATTATGAGAATATGCCTATGATTTCATAAGTTTCTGCTTTGCAAAACCTTCCCAAACTGATATCCGCTCATTGGGGCGACTATAACCTTTGCGGAAGGAGAAAATCCCCACAGCCAAAAAGAGTTTTCTCTGTTTATTGTATTAAACTGTATCTGATGGTGAGATTTTATTGACAGGTTCACTTTGACCTGTGAGGGTCCCATTCATGGGTCAAACAGATCGGTTTAAAATGTTTTGATTGAACCGTGAGTAAAAATAAACAAATAAAACTTCAGAAGAAAAAAAATACACAAAAATGTTAATATGAATGTTTAAAGAACACGATTCCGTCATCTCTAGGTAGGAATTAACCCTAGATTGGGTGACATGCCATTAACTTCAGTCAAAAAATTGATATCGAACAGCATGTTCTTTAAAAATCTGTATATTTTTTCTAATTTATAAAATACTGCCTTTGTAATAGCAGTTAAATTTGAGGAGACGCACTTACCAAAATGATTATCACTTTAAGGGAAGGAATCAGCAACCCGAGTTTATGTCCTTGACGAGGGAGTCTTAATTGAAATTAACGTCCTTGATAAAGGCATGAATCAATCATCTATCCACCCCCAGCTATGGGTAAATAAAGCTGACTAGACTCTTCAGCCTTGCTTATGCAACCAGTCTAGAAGAACGAAAATTCATTATTTAAACCAGTAGTTTTCAGCCTAAAAATTTACCTTGTGTCACATCCTGTCCATTGCGGAAATACACAGATCCGAGTGCACATGTCGTACAGTCGAGTATCATAACTCAGGCGCTCATTTGGTAAAAAACAGTCTAACCCATCTGATATTGAAACTTTGGGAGATATAGAGTACCCCTTCATTGCCATTACTCTCAGGTCCACTGACTCAGAGTCATTGAACTTACTAAGGTCTCATCTATGGGTCAAATAATTTTTTTTTTAGCCATTTAACTGTGCAAACGAATTATTGATATTAAATTGAATTATTAGCCTTAGATAGTAATGCAGAAACCATTTAACTGTGTACAAAGAAATGAGCTCTAGTTGCTCTAAAAAAAAAAAAAAATTTAAAAAAAAATGTTGCCTACAAACTATTCACTTTCAAATCATATGTATAAACAGGATTTTCGTCGTAGGAAATGGACACGGCGACAAGTTCAAATCCTGGACGAGACTGATTGCATTTCACATAGCACTAATACCCTAAGGAAAGGTATGAATCTAATTATTCTCCCTCCAGCTATGGTTAAATAGGACAGACTAGGTTCTTCTACCTTGGCGAGGTAATTAGTCTAGGAGAAGGAAAACTGACTTCAACCCTGTTAAACTCCGCTTAAAAATTGACCTTGTGTCATATCCTGCCCGAGAAGAGTGGTTGGGTAAATATGATAAACAGGATTTGGCATTAAATACCTATCAATGTTTGACATGCCATAAAACTAATTTAAAAAGCAAATCATATAGTATAAAAGCGTTAAATATTTTCTAAATAAAGTCAGTTCAACTTGTTATATTTCTTTGCTCTCTAATTCAGTTAATAATATCTTTCAGATCTTAATTACATTTTTTGGAGACATTGAACAAAAATATATACCTTGATTGAATTTAAATCTAACCAATATTGCCAAATACTTGTTTCTTGTTGCCATTAAGTTATAAATTTTATTATGTTTCGTTTACATTTTAAATAGTTGCTCAACTTTCTAAGAAAGGGAATGGATTTAAAAATTACAAGTAAAACTTTCCGGAAACAAATCTGTTTTCTCATATGGTTAAGGTTCGATTTCAAATTCTTTGCTTAAAGGCATATCAAATTTCGTGGTTTATTTAATGCCAAAGCCATGCAAATAGAAGAACAATAGCAATCTTAATCATAGCTGGAAGGATAAAGGAGTTCATACATGTCCTAAGGGTTTTAATCCGAAAGTAAACGTAAAAACACGACTGGAATTCGAACTTGCTTATTACGATGTCACAGACCATTACGTTAGCTATAAGCCCAACGGGAACTCATCCCACTCACATGGCTAAGAAAAAAATCTGAGTCTAAAATCTCCAGGATAAAAGATGAAATTTTAAAAAAGCAAATAAATAAATAGCGTGAACGCTTATCTGCGACCACTGGTTTCATGCCGTCTTTATTCGACAATTATCGGTTAGCCTGATGATTGTCGTATAAAGACGGTATAAAACCAGTGGTTGCAGATAAGTATCCGTGCTATTAAATATCTAAAAACTAATATATTTTCATTTATTATTATTATATTATATATTTGATCTATCACAGATACCGAGTACTCTCCAAATTATCCCGCTTCTGTTCTACTCTAAATCCACCAGGTGAGATACTGACAACCATATACTGTGTGTGTGTGTGTATATATATATATATATATATATATATATATTTGGGGTGGAGGAGAAAGTCGCACTTTATAAACGTGTACGCCAGTAAATTGTTAAAAAACTTAAATCTTTTTTTTGTTGCATAGATTCCTTACATGTCATTAGACCTCAAGTTTATACAACAAGCTTCATTTTTTACTACGAAAACTATGGAGAGAAAATTGGAGCTTTCCTGATAGACCGTTTTTAAAATACACCGAAAACAGTTTATGTAAACATAATATCTGATGATCTGACAGGGCAGGACAGAAGCGGAGAATATGCAAATGAGAAACTCTTTGTGTGTGTGTAATAATTCTATTCACGCTTTGGCTCAAAGAATCTCAATCTGATAAAACAAACTTGAAATTACTCCACTGGGTTTCTTGCTGTAAACGAAGTTGTGTGTGTGTGAGAGAGAGAGAGAGAGAGAGATATGTAAGCGTTGGTTGGATACAATAAGAGAATTAGAATGGAAAAATACACATAAAAAAAAAATATTGATAAAAGTGAATAGATACCTAACGTTGAGAAAGCAAATCAGTGGTTACAAAGATATATATATATATATATAAGTGACAAGAGAAACGTGACTAAGTTTCTATCTTTTTTATTTAAATTTGGATTTTGGGTCAAGAAGGTTTTTGTGATTTTTTAAAAAGTTGACGTGCTATATGACGAGCGACAAAAATAAACGGGTATTGTAGCATGTTCATTCATTGAATGAAAATTATTTTCTGGTTTATACAGTTTGTCAACACCTCTGCGCCAGCTGGATGCGACAAGAAGTCAATTTTAAACGGAGTTTAACAGGTTTGAATTCAAAGTTTTTTTTTTCTTCTAGACCTGCTGCTATACCATGGTTTAAGACCCCAGTCTGCTATACTATTTAAACATAGAGGAAGAATAGTGTGATTCAAACCTTTCCACAAGGGAATTAGCGCGATGTGAAATGCAAACAGCGTCATCCAGAGTCTGAACTCTGGTACATAAAAAAAAAAAAAAAAGAGAAAGAAAAAAGAAATTTGATTTAAACAGATGAAATAACGAGAGACAGCAGGCTTTTAAAAGAAACAAAAAAAAAAAAAATGGAAAAAATATCTTCGTATTGATGAAAAGAATAAAGTAAGGAAATGACGTCATATCAGTTTTGTTGAACGAATCCTTTTCATAAAAAGGTTACCTAGTACTAAGTTGTAAAAATGTCGTATTAGGTTAATGTCTCAGCTTAAGAATGAAGGATTTTTGAAAGGGCAAGTTTGGGTCGTGTCAAAACCCCACATAATCTGCTCTAAGTATTCTACGTGGCTACCTCTATATTTTTTTCGCGCATAGAAGCAAATGTTGACAAAGCTTTTTAATTCGATTTTCTGGTGCTCATGTACTCTCACCAACGATCTTTTCCCCCCTCCTCTTTCCTCTCTTATTCTTTTCGTTCTTCATTTTCTTCTTAATTCATTACTAAAGACAATTTAGCCTATATTTTTTTCTCCATTCCAATAACTACATAAAAAAAAGCAACTGATGTAAGCAAAGGAGAGCAGTTACATTTGCATTTAAAGCTAATTGCCGCTGTAGGACATATGCAGTGATAAATACTGCTATAAAAGTCACTTTCCTCAAAGAATTATTCATTTTTAATATCAAAGACAAAGCATGTTCGATTTAATCCTCAATTAAGATATGATTGTATAAAAAAAATGTTAAAATTTCTTTAAGTAAGGAGGGTGACCCGAAGGCTCCCTTTTTAATATCTACTACTCCGAAGTGAAGGAAAGGGTGCTACTCTTTTCCATGGATTGCCCAACTTACCCTTCATTCGTACCTTACAATACCGAGTATTAAGCAAGAAGGCATCAAGTACCATTCTGTGAGTCTCTGGTATGATTCGACCGGGAATTGAACCCCGGTTTCCCAGACCACTGGTATGATGGTCATCGTTCGCCAATGAACCGGTCGTTCTTTTTTTATTATTTTAAACTCTTCATATGCTCACTATCCTATTCATCAGATAATTGGAATCTTCCCTAGGTAGTGTCTGAAATATCAGTTCTGCTTTAGCAATGAAAATACCTCATTCATAGTATTAACATCATTATAATCACCTGCGTAACATTGCAAAGATGTATTGATAGAGATATTGAAAATGTGAAGACTGAATAGCATACAGGTACTCCAATAAAGATGCTAACTTTTTTTTTTTTTTTTTTTTTTTTTTTTAAATCACAAATCCTTTAAAAAATCCCTTTCTTATAAAGCTATATAGGGATGTGTGTATTATTATTATGTATGAACACACACACCTGTAAGTATATAATTCTATATATTAACATTGAATAAACACAGCCACTTCACTTAACGAGAATTCATCCTAAATATTTCAGTAAATATCTTCAAAATTATTCTTGCATAATTTGTGAACTTTAGTTGAAATATCAATTTTCAAGTGTCCTCTAAAATGTAATAAGCAAACCTATGGAATATCAAAAGTATTTACATACCTGTAGATCAAATAATTATGGTATACTCTGAATGAAAAATGTCGCCTAAAACATGAAACGTAAATTGTTGTCACAATTATTGAAAATTTTATCCGTGGCATCATTTAGTCACACAAGAATCCGAAGCTGGGAATTCTAACATCTACACTAAAACAAACAATTTGAATAATTTTATACCATGTATTCCTATCTCATATCAAAATATAAATACTTGAACTCGTACAATTGTGTGTATATCCACTTCAAGTGTTCGCCAATAGCCCTGGAGACCTGGGTTCAATCGCAGGTCGAGTCATACCAAAGACTTAAATGGTACTTGATGCCTCCTTGCTTAATACTCAGCAGTATAAGGTAGAGATCAAGGGTAAAGTGGAGCAATCGAGGGAAAGTAGTAGCGCCCTCTCCTACACCTTGATGTAGTAGCTATCGAAAAGAGAGCCTTTGGGTCACCCTCGACTAAGGTCGCCAACTTTACTATACATTTTAAAATAACAATTACTGTTATTATCAATAATGTTTACACAGATTATATATATATATATATATATATATATATATATATATATATATATATATATATATCAGATATTACGTATAAGTTATTATGATAATAATAAGCAGTAAGCAATAACAACTTCATGTAACTATTTTTAATAGTTATTTGCACTCGGTCAAATGGTACCATGTATTCCAATGTAAAATGATAACTTTCCAAACAGATCTATCTGATCCATGGATGGGAGGCAACAATTTCAACCACTCCAAATCGCAGCGGAAGTAGGAGTAATGGTAGTGAAGAGATTGTCGACACTTTCCAGAGAATCATAACTGGAGCCTCCCGACCAGATGTATTTTAATTTCATAAGCTGGACACCCCTTTTGGGGGGGGGATAGATGAGGCGTTTTATACCTCTGCAAAAGAAAAAAAAAAAACAAAAAATAAACAGGTGGCCAATTAATTGAGAAATTTTTTTTTAAATGACGAAACAAAATATCGACGTCATGTTTCATGGACTTGTCGATATTTGTTTGGGTTTTATGACATATCAAACCTTGTCATTTATATAATGGCAAATCCATTTTTATACATATGTTTCATTTCAAACAATTAATTTTATCATAAGTACACAGTTTAACGGTCAAATACATTTTATTTCAAACTTAAAATTTAGTATAAGTATAGTTTTTGTTTACACACAGTTAAATGTCAAAACAGTTCCATTTCAAACAATTTAGTTTAGCATAAGGACAGTTTCTATGTCAAAAACAGTTCTGTTTTAAACAATCCAGTGTAACATACAAAAACAGTTTCATTGTAAACAATGAAGTTGAGCGTAGGTACGAATTTCAAATGTGAAAACAGTCCTATTTCAAGCAATTCAATTTAGCGTTAGTACAGTTTAGTTCTATTTGGCCCATAGATAGAACCCTATCAGATGCTACCACTCCGGGTCAGAGTGGACCTGTGACCGAAGGCAAGGAAGAGATACACCACATTCCTCAAAGCTCCAGCATTACTGGAACCTCACCATCAGATTGTTTAGCGTCATATCCAGGAAACTCGTTGGAGGGGGTCTTACTCCTCAGCAAAGATACTATCGGTGTATTCTACAGGACTCGTTGGCCTTCACTTAAAAGGGAAAAAAAGAGGGAAATTCTAATAACTAAAAGGCAAAATTTGCAAGTTCCAGATCTTTTGGTTTCGCTAATTCTAGTTCTGCGAGTAAAGCTTATAAAAATCCGAAGAGTAGAGTATCTAAAATCCTTCACGTATGCGATTCAGTTGACCTCAAAGATAAAAGAAACAGTAGCAATCACTATCGATGAATTTCTTTAGGTAGTTCAGAATTTGTTTGGAAGATGCCAGGCTGTTGTAAAACGAAATGGTGATTGGTTAGCAAACAAAGAGTGCCATTTCAAACGATTTAAGTACGCAGTTTAAATGTAAAAACAGTTCTATTTCAAGCAATTCTGTTTAGCATAAGTACACAGTTTAGTTCTATTTGACCCATAGCTAAGACCTTATCAGGTTCTAACATTCCGGGCCAGAGTGGAGCTGAGAGCGATGGGAATGAAGGTGTACTCCATATTCCCCAAAGCTCCAGGACTACCGGAGCCTCACCATCAGATTGTTTAGTGTCATATACAGTACACTCGTTGGGGAAGTCTTATCCCTCTGCAGATAAGCAGTCGGTGTATTCTACAACCCCAGCCGACTAGGCAAACCAAAAGGAGGACCTATTGAGGTAATCTTGATATACCCTGCTTATAAACAGTTATATCTCTGGATTTGTTTTTTGTTTATGCATTTTTCTCAAAATATTTTGTTTCATTTAAAAATTAATTGAGGGTTAGATATGAACACGATTGTACGGTTTAAGAGCCACAAACGCATTCATAGATGGATTGGTAGAAACAGACTGAGATAGGTAGGAGCACAATTATTCTCATACACATAGATTGGAACAAACAGAGAGAGACGAAGTGATGGGAATCTGTCAACAGATGAACAGATACCGACTGAGAGGGATAGAATGATAAAAATAGACTGGAATAGATACTAACAGAATTTGATCGGTTAAAAGACAGGAATACTGTGACATGTGAAACTGAACTCTAAATTCTATGCAGCCTAATATATACACACACACATACACACCTTTTTAACTATTGTCATATTTACTCACACTCTTACAGTTCTATAATTATGAATACGTGTGTGAGCAATTTTAATAAATACTATTAAAACTTTTCAATCTTTATCGGTGGTGACCTGAGAAATTGGTTCAAAATTATATGACAGACAGTTATCAAAGATCTTCATTAGTGAAAATAGTATCATTTACTCCTTATCTGAAATGTCGTTCCCATCGAGCAGTTATCATTCGAAATATTGTCAAGAATTTCAAACGATATCATCAATGTTCGGCTCAAGTTTCTGATAAAAAAAAGTTTCTCTATTGAATTAGTTTTATTTGGGTTTCGGATTTCGAAGATCATTGATATCTGAGGGCAGTGACCTTCTGTTTCCAGAAAATGGCTTAGACTTTTGTTTTTGATTGACAGCGTTCTTCGAGATCAAAATCATTTCGGTTACGTTTTGTTATCTAACAACCTCTAGCAGCAACACCCCACACTCTGTTACTTATTTCTTAGGAATGCCAGTGAAAAAAGAATCCCATTTTAATAAAGGGTCTCAAATTTAGGCTGTTTTTTTTTTTATTATTATTTTGATTAGTATTTTTCATGATTTTTCCCCTCAAGATTCAGTTATCAATCTTCGGTAAGGAGGATACAGAATGGATAAGAATCAAAAACAAATTACTGGTGACATTCAAATTCATTGGGTCTTTAACCTCATTAACCTACATTAGTTCTTTATCGTCTTAGCAACAAGAAACCAATCTGCTCTTTTCTCGATTCCTTTCAGCCTCATTTTATTATATTTACATTTGTATTATTAGCAGAAACTGATTTATTTCTATTTTCGATGAAGCATTATTACGTATTACTCGAGTATTATCTTTATTTTATAGTTTACGCAAATAGTATTTAATGTGTTCGTCTTAAATGAATAATATTAAATTTTATATTTTCAAATTGTCACCAACTGTATAAAATGAAAGATTAGCCAAAAATTATTTACGGTGAAACGGCTTCATCTCTGAATTAAAAGTTAATTATCTGATTTTTAATGCCACTAAAATAGCCTGAAAGAGCAATATTTTAAATGGTTTTGGTACTGTTAATATTGAACTGCAAACTTTTGCGACTGCCTTTTTAACGGCATTATTAAATCATATATACGTTCTAAAAGGCAACTTTGTTTTTATACTTTCATAAGACTGTCGTTGAAGTTTACTTTGCTACAACACATTTCAGTACATTTATTTTAAAGTAAGGATAGCATAAACTCATCATAATGACATTATCTAAAAGTACGTTTAAACGAAAGGTTTGTCATTTGTATTCTTGCAAGACTATTTAAGCTATATTTTAATACATAAAAAGCTAACGGATGTAACACCTCTTGAATTAAGGCAGTCAAAAAGAGACCGTTATCTGGGGATCTCAAAGGATTCTGATTGATTGATAAGCTTGAGATAATTACGATGAAATGGTTTGCAAGTAGAAATGTTTTAATTTCTTTAACAGGCTACAATAAATAACTTCAACACTAGGCAATAGTTAATTATTAATCTTAGCTTATTTGTGGCACAATACCAGAAGTATGAGACAAAAAGTAACCACAGTAACGATCTAATAATACGTAAGATGATCTTGACGCAATAAGCTGTAAAGTGTTCATAAAAGGCCGGTATTTTCTGTACTATTTGCGTATGGTTATTTAATTTTCAGCTTTACTTTTGGTTTCTTACAATCCTTCACCGGTTCTTTACTCGAGAACTAGCTTGATAGAAAGTAATGATTATGTTTTTCATCATTAAAGGTTTTCGGATTATTGTTTCATCTTTGTTATTTCCACAACGTTTCGCTTGATATGTTCTCCGGCGTTCAGGAGTTTGTCGAACTCGGGAACCTACGCGGAACTTCGAACTACGTCCTTTAATGAATCCACAGACACACAGCGTAACAGTTACTAGCGTTGGTTCTCTAAGCTTCTAAGGAGACAATCATCTGGCGGTTGCTGGTTCAATCCAGACTGCAGGCTAGTAACAAAGGAATTCTTAACAATTTTCCCCGGTTATCGTTAACGGAATCAGAACAGGCGACCCCCATGGATACGATGAAGGATGTAGTTCGAAGTTCCGTGTAGGTAACCGAGTTCGACAAACACCTGAAGAAGGTCGGAGGATAAATCGGCCGAAATTTTGTGGAAATAACAATAAAGATAAAGACAATAGTCCGAAAACCCTTAATGATAAAAATCATTTAGCTTCGTCTCAGAAATTCTGAAAACTAGTGATTATGTGTTTCCTGTTCCCTCTATCCATCCTTTCAAGTGTTACTTTTCCAATCACATTGATAAAAGTCTAAAGAGATGAGAAATTCCGCAAAGTGCAATTTTTGAGTATATATATATTATTCTGGGATTACCAGGTATTTCAACCTGTTATCTGTATCCTTGATAATCATTAGGACCCCATTATTACTGGGCCGATGGTTGTTTTAAGGTGTCACATTTTTTATAATTTCTAGTTCTTTAAAGTCACTTATTCCATTACACTCTTCTACTGATGTTATTGGATGGTTTGGTTTGGTTTCTTTGTTTAATGGCATATCATCTCTTTTTAGGTTATTTAATGCGAAAGCCATTCTCCTAGAAGAACAGAAGTGGTACTATTTACCCTATAGCTGGGAGGATAAGGGGGTTCATACCTTTCCCGAGGGTATTTGCCCGAAAGTGAACGTAATAGCGCGACTGGGGTACGAACTCACATACTAAGATTCCGCAGTCCATCGCTTTAACCATTACACCACGAGGACACCCCCCTGATGTTATTGGAGTTATCATTAACCATTATAATGATTCCACTCCTTCACACTATTAGCGTTAATTTGTGGTCTTTCTTTTTGGTTTGGGTTTTATGGCATATCAAACTTTGTAGGCTATTTAATGCCAAATCCCTTTTTATACAAACAGTTCTATTGCAAACAATTTATTTTAGCATAAGTACATAGTTTGTCAAAAACATCTGTTGCAAGCAATTCAGTTTAGTATAAGTATAGTTTTTATTTACACAGTTAAATGCCAAAACAGTTCCATTTCAAACAATTCAGTTTAGCATATGTACTCAGTTTAAATGTCAAAAAAGCTCTATTTCAAGCAGTTAAGTTTAGCGTAAGTACATAGTTTTGTTCTTTTTAACCCATAGATAAGACCCTATCAGATGCTACCACTTCGACTCTTGGTGGTCTTTCACTGGAATCTGAATGAAAGCAATTCTCAAGGACACTTTAGTATTCTAACCTATTAGGTTACTTCTTTGGAGTTTTTCACGTCAGTATTTGTTGGCCTTTCACCGAGTATGAGTGACAGCAAGTCTCAAGTCTCCAGGACTCTTCTCAGTATTCTGGCCGATCCTAATAATGCTGAATCTGGAGAGTCTCCACTTGACCTCTGATTTCTAATTCTTTCAGTCCCATGTGCACCAGTTACAACTAGTAACATGTCAACTTCATGTTCCATAGCTTTTTAGTTCTCTGGCAAAGTCCAAGCACTTGTCACTCTTTGTTTTGTGTGGGGTTTTTTTTATCCATGGTCGGCCGAGACAGCAATGTCCACTATTTGGCATTTTTTTTCTTTGACTATCAATAGCCATTTCCCGGCAGTGAAAGGCTACATATAGACAACATTGTTCGAATGTCTCGATATGAAAAATTGCTTGTAAGGAGCTGTACTGGATATATAAATATATTTGTAACCTCCTCTTTCATTATTGATCTAACCACTCTGTCGTCAAAGCTTACTACAAGCTGTATCCTCGGCAGAGTGTTAATAACTTCATCCACAAAGAGTATTCTAGGTATGACACTAAACTGCATCTGAGAGTGAGGCACCATAATTACATATAAATTACTAATATTCGATTAAAATACTTTAAACCTGCCACAGTATTTGACAGAAATACTTGATATTATAACTGAGTGCAAAAACTTCGCAAGAAACAACTACATAAATGTGAATAAAAAGCAAATCCTTAACATCTAGGCTTAAAATAACCCTTGACAGCTTGTCATGTCATTAAACTCATTTACCGATTTAACACCCAAAGAAGAGTGAAATTTATTGGCCGGATGTTTTATTAATGACATCAGAAAGAATTTGTTGCGGGAAATTGGAAGTCAGTTTGGCTTGGCTTGGTTGGGTTTTATGGTATATCAAGTATTATTGGTTATTTAAAGCCAAATCCATTTTATACATCTAAACAGTTCTATTTCAAACAATTTAGTTTAGCATAAGTGCAGTTTTTTGTTTACATACTGTTAAAAACAATTTAGTTTTGCATAAGTAGAGTTTTTTGTTTACACACTGTTAAATGTCAAAGTTCAATTTCAAGCAATTCAGTTTAGCATTAGTACAGTTTACATATCAAACACTTCTATTTGACTCATAGATAGGACCCTATCAGTTGCTACCACTCCGAGCCAGAGTGGACCTGGGAGGGATGGCAATAAAAGGGTACTCTGCATTGCCCAAAGCTCCAGCATTACTGGAGCCTCACCATCAGATTGTTTAGTGTCAATTCCAGGACAATCGTTGGGAGAGTCTTAACCCTTGGCAGAGATGAAGTCGGTGTATTGTGCAGCTCCAGCCGACTGGACCATTGGAAAGGTTGCTCTCGGTATGTGGTTCATAAACGAAGCCAAGCGCAAATATTATCATTTGGCACGACATTTGTATTAGACTTATCCTTTGATAATTTTGTGGGGCTAAATCAAGTTTATACAAATATCCACTAAGCAAAAGCAAAAAGGTGAGATCTGTTGTCATAAACATTAGATAAATAAGATAATTATCTTCGCCGTTGAATAATGATTAGCAAGCTGAGCGCGCAGATTATTACCACTGGGTATATAATTTGACCCTCACTTAGTGTTTCAAAGTTTGAGTCTTGCGTTGCACTAAGCTTAGCTCAGTAAATATTTATAAGGCAATTCAAACCAGAGAAATGTCAAAGCTTTATTTTTTTTTTTCATGTATCCGAGTCGGGTAATTTCTAGTTTGAAATACAGGATAAAAAGTAAAAGAAATTATACTTTAAAAACGAGGATCAGTAGTGTACATCTTAATAAAAGAGTTTCGTTGTCTTTAGCTCATAGATCGAAAGGTTTGGGTATTTTCTTTTTCAAAGACAACAGCAAAATATAAATTTACCATTCATCAAGTCATACCAACAGCATCGATTCTCTTTACAATTATTTCAACTCCAATTAAACATCGCTATTAGTAAATCCTTTTGGCGGTATCTTGTATCCGCACAAATCTGATGAATGTAAGGTTTTACTGGTCAGTTAACACTTAAGTGTCTATAAGAGAACGTCGTTTTTGAGGTAGTCTTTGTTTCTCCTGCATGTTCTGCTCTTAGTTGTGTGGTTTGTGAGATGGAAGGTAAGTGACCGTACAACTATTGTTTTGTAACAGTTGCTTCTTGTGTTGTCTGAAACGTACGTTTCAAGTTGCTAACAGTACAAATTGTTCCGTAGTGGTCACCCATCTATGTAATTATTTAACTTGTCACTACTTAGTTTTTGTAATCTGGTGACATGTGATGTTTTTAAATTGACCCTAAGTCATATCTATTGATTTGTTGGAGATTTGATTTGGTTTGGTTAAGTTTTATAGCATATCAACCATTGTAGGTTATTTAATGTTATATCCTATATATACAAATATATGATTTGTAAAAACATCTTCTAGATAACATTCTTAAACGAGCCTAAACTCTTTTTACATGCAGTTAAATTGTTTCAAGTATTGGTACATGACAGTTTTAATTTAACAGTAGTAATTTGTTTGCACACAGTTTGTTCTATTTGACCCATGAATAGAACCCTATCACCCCGGGTCAGAGAGAACCCGGGAACGATAGCAATGAAAGAACTCTGCATTCCCTAAAGCTCCAGGATTACAGGAGCCTAACCATCAGATTGTTTAATGTCATATCTAGGATACTCACAGGGTGGAGTCTTACCTATCTCCAGAGATGCAGTCGGTGTATTCTGCAGCCCCGAGCCAACTGGGCTAGATTTATTGGAGAGGATTCTAAGTTTGTTATTCAATATGAATGGATTTTCCGACTGGTAGGTTTAAAGGAGACATTTTGATAAAACTCATGTTGGCAAACATCGAGGTGTCAGAAATTATCCTGAAAGGTATTTTTGCAGAGGAATCTTCCAAATATCTAACCAAAAGCCAATTTCATTACCCATTACAATGTAACGAATTAAATAAAAAATTAGAAAATGATTTTTCAAACGCAAGTACAACTGTTGTGAAAGTCTTATGTCACTAAAACTTATGTTATATATAATTAAGAGTAAAAATGAAGTAGGTTGATTACAAATAAGTTTGGTTTCTTTGGTTCACGTCATTAACCTTTGTGGGTTATTTAATATAAAAGCCATCCTAGTAAAAGAACAGCAGTAATACTATCTTAACCACAGCTGGGGGATAAGAAGACCAATAACTTTCCCAAGATTATTAGTTCGAAAATGAACGTAATAGCCAGATTAGACTTTATGGGAAAAAATCTGTTTCTTGTTCATATGGTTAAGGTTCCGTTTCGAATTCCTTGTTTAATGGCATATAAACTTTCATAGATTATTTAATGCCAAAGTCATCCTTATAGAAAAACAACAGTGTTCCTACTTAACCCATAATGGAAATGGAAGAATATGATTGTGGAGCCAGGAGCCTAAGCGAGTGTGAAAGACCAAAATGTCCAAGTTTCTGGGACTGATATTTGGAAGGTGTCAGACAACTCCAAACTTTCACTTTTGTACAATGGAGAAAAGATGCCCAAGAGCTCAGAATCACCTGGACCCGAACAGTTTATAACCGAATTCTTCCCAAAGACAAAACTATGGGGATATGCTTGTTCCGAAGAAGAAATCATGTCGGATAAAGTTGAACAAAGAGATCACAAATCCCAACTGGTAAAGATAACAGAATATTTTTTAACAGCAGAGATTTCGAAGGAAGACGTTTGTTAAGCTATTCATCCGGAATAAATTTGATCCACGAACTAAAAATGACATAGCAATAGTCCCTCCCTATACACACAGAAAATATAGTAACTATCTTTCAATCCAACATGGTTTTCACGCCCCAGCACTTATTCGTGTTTTTGAAATTAGGAACTCCCAGGTATTACAAATAATAAAATGAGGTGTTATATTTTGTTATACATCTGCATTTTTATTCCGGTAGGCTTAAAGAAAAATTACAACCCTGGCTCACAACCGTTTTCTTCGTTCGTATCAATAATCCCTCGAAGTTACTTACTGAAAGTTTTCGATGAATACGAAGAATCTCAAGTAAAAGATTCTACAACTAGAGTCCCTGTAATACCTCCAGACATTTAAGTATCCCACGAATTTTAACACCCTCTCCTAAAACAACTTCCCATGAAGTCCCGGAATGTTACTCTTTTCTTCTTTTTCAACAACATGGGTAAAAGAAATTGCTTGAATTAAATCAACAGAATCCAGCCGAGTAAAACAGAAGATAAAATGATTCTTTCTTTCGTGAGAATACAGAATATTTATCCTTTAAATTCATATGAAGTGATGAAAAGAAACAAAACAATTCAAACTGTAATCATTTTGTTTGTCAATATTAATAACAAGGATATGTTTATTTTGTGTTGTCTATATGAATGATTATGAAGAGTTGTTTGTCACTCCTCTAGAAACAGAAACACTTATGTAGTGTTACCACCTCTGATATGCACGCTCACTGGACTAAGAACTAGAGTTCCATCCGGGACAAAATTGTTTGCGTTTCGCTTTGCGCTATTACACTCAAGAAAAGCATGAATCCATCTATTCCTCCCCACCAAAAAGTAAATAATAGAGCAGAGTGTGTTCTTTAGCCCTAATAAGGCAACCAATATGAAAAGAAAAGCAAAATAAAAACTAACAGCACTCCGTTAAAAATTAACCTTGTGTCATATTCTACCAGTGTTGGAGGAGTTTGGTAAATACGTACCACTTGAACTAAGAGGAAGGTTTTAGCAAAAGTGTTTTCTCGTGAAAAAAAAAAGAGGACTAATCGAGTAGTGGTCATTAACAATAAATAATGATTAGCTAAATCGCCAAGTTCCAACAAGACTTAACTAACCATTCATAATTTAAATTTCAAAAGCCAAAACCAAGGATTAATTATTCGGTTTACTATCATAATTATTCACATTTAAGTTGTTTGTATCTCCTGTAGAGGGGTGAGCCTCTGCTCGCCCACACATATAAAAAGGAATGTGCTGGCTACGTCTTTACCCAAACTGTCCACACCAGGTCAGTTTTCAAACGGAGTTTAACAAGTTTGAGTTCAGAGTTTTTCTTCTCCTATAGCGGTTGCTATACAATAGTTGAACTCATCCCTTTCCCAAGAGAATCAATGCCAAGTGAAATGAAAAAAAAGCCTAAAAAGGATTTGAATTTGGAAAGCCGAGTCCATATCCTACGAGGATAGGTTTTAGAAGCACAACCTCGATATACCATCTAACTAAATCGAGTGGGGAAGTTTTGTCCCGGAGATCAGTGCCATAATTCTAAGGTCCAGTTTGACCCTGATTAGTACCTGTTTGGACTCCCATATACCCCCCCCCTGACAGTAGGACTAAGAATATGCTAACTATATCCCTGCTAAAAGAGGGAGAACCTACCCCGAACACTGCATCTGATAGTGAGCCAGCAGTTCAAAAGAGTGTGAAGTAACCCTTCATTGCCATTAATCACAGTTCTACTTTTTTCTGTTGTGGTATTACCTGTAAGGGTTCAATTAAGAGCCAAATAGATCTAACTAAACATTACCGTGTGCAAAATATGAAAATAATAATATTTAATGACCGCGATTCCCTAATATCCATGCATAAAATAACCTTAGACGAGTTAATATGCCTTTATAATCAATAAGTCAGCTGAATAATCAGCTGAAAACCTTATTCTCTCAAGGTCTGCAGCCCAAGTGCTTTAACTCTTTTGTGTTATGGATTGGTATATCAACTTGTTAGCAGAGTATTAAAACAGCCTCTATTAAAATCTGAGTCACATTCCAACATCTGAAAAAAAAAAAAAAAAGCAAAAAACACACAAACACAGCCTAAGATTCACAAAGAATCTATAAGGTGTTTAAAATACATTTGTGGTTTACTCTCCGACTTCATTTCCATCCAGAAAAAAATTACATGAGTAGCAATCTTTCAGCTAGAAGCGGTCAAAGCAAGGATAGACTGTTGCTCCGTGACAAATTCCATTCTCGATTGAAACCCATTCCATCAGGAGAAATGCAAAAATAGATCAGCAATTCATTCGTAGAACAAAAGTAGCGATCGTTACAAACAACAACAAAAAGGGGATGATATAAACAAGTTATTATTGAGAAAATAAACAAAAAATACATCAATTGAAAAAAAAGCAAATAGACTAGAGCATGATGCAGTCACTTACAATTAGTTGATAGCAATGGCAATATAATGCAGACATTCATTTAGAGAAGGCAAAATTAAATTACTTGACTCTGCAGGCCTTTTTTCCCCCACTTATTTCTGTTCCTACTCCCGCCGTCCAACTCCCTTCATTTATTTATATATTTATACAAGAAATCATTAGAATAAAATATCTCTTTTGGAAGTGATTGTATATGTTTGTTGGTATGTTTCAGAAAACATGTGTCTAAATCAAAGTCTCTATATGAGCTTCTAAGCTTTACTAAGCTTAAATGTGGCGCCAGACTGGCAGTATGGGGAACTCAATGAGAATCGAATTCACTATTGTCTACTGATCTACCTCGCTAACCATTACACTAAATGAAGAACCATATTAGTTCGGTATAAGTGAATGAATGTTCGCAGTAAATAAAAACATTTTTAAAAAAAAGGGAGGGGGAACAAAACGGGAAAAAAAAAATGGGGGGGAATAATGGGGGGGGGAAATAATGGGGGGGTGAGGAGAATGGCGGAGAATTGGAGGGGGGAAACGGGGAAGAAAATCAAAACAAAAGGATTTTAAAAAATTGAAAATACAAAAACTAAATATAGAAATAAAAATAAAAATCAATAAAAAAAAAAAAATTAAAAAAAAAAAAAATCAAAAAGGAGAAAAGAAATAAGAGGAAAGAAAAGATAATACAAAAAAAAAAAAAAGGAAAAATTCAAGTTTAGAAAATAAAGAAATTTAAAAAATTCAAAATAGAAATTAAAATGATAAAATGAAAATAAAATATTGAAAATTCAAATTCAAAAATATAAAATAATAAGCTAAAAATATTCTTAAAAGATTTTCAAAAATTAAGAAATAAACCTTTGGATAAAAAGTAAAGATACGAATAAAAAATAAAACAAGAATTAAAAAACTGGGAAATGCCCGTCGAATAATGGTTAACGTTCTGAGCCGGAATCAAGTCGTACTTTCGCATTTCAGTTTCACTATTTCACTTTCGGACTTATCAACTTGAAAAGGTGTAAATTCCCTTATTACTCAAATTATGAGTTAAATAGAACCACTAATGTTCTTAAAAAAGACGCCTTTAGCATTAAATAATTCACAAGGTTGATATGTCATTAAAAGACAAAGAAAGGAAGAAAAAATATCTTTCTTCAAAAATCTTGTGTAAACTCCATCATAGAGATTGAAGTGAGACTCCACATTGCTTTTTTGTAATATTTGCCAAAGACCTAACTTAATTTGAATCGCCTTTTACTCAGAATGTCAAAATGGTTCCTGCAATCCAAAGCAACAGAAAATAGATTTCATACAGAGTAATACTCATAATCTTTAGAAAATACTGTTTCATAAGTACAAGAATAAAGTACCATTGCAAGTCACGAATTCATACCCAAAATGTACCGATTTACAAACACAGGGGCGGAGAGATTGGATAAACAGAAATGTACATAAAAAACGCACAAAAAAATCAGGAATTACTAAATAGACATTTTCTTGATTTTTGAATTTTATATAAAATAACTCTTGATTTAATTTCATACTTTTAACAATAGTATCCTTTGTTTCTTAAGGTCTATTCACACTAAAAGGAACCGGACCTATGCTAGATTAACGCAGTCAAGCAGCGATCAATTAAGTACATGTAAACATAAAATAGGTTACGAGCAAGTATTCTAAAAAAATAAATTAATAAATAAATAAGGTATGTGCACCAAACGGCGCTAAGCTTAATATATAAGAGAATGTTTAAGTAATTTAAAATGCACACTATACAAAGTGTTGAAAAATAGATAAATTTTAACTTAAAAAAAGCAAACATCGATGTTAAAAATACTATGATGGCTAAAATTTAAAAAAATGAATAAAAACATTCGCTGTGAGTGGTAGAAAAGGTCATTGTGTAAGTGATAATAAAACCGAAATCTTGTTAATATATGGCAGATTTGAATACCGAAACTTAGATCATCGTCTCATTCTTTGCTGATAACCGAATTTGTTATTTCTATGAACTCTTTTTAGTGAGACGAGATATATTTATATATATGTTCGTCAAAAACAAAACAAAAAAAAACAAAAAAACAATTGGTTACATTAAGATAATAAATTTATTTCCATCCTGTTAAAAGCATTGATATATATCAATACTCTAAAAAATTTAAGAGGACTTCTTGAGATCAAACAAGAAAATGGATTAAAATAATTGTTTTCCCCATTCATAACCAGACTGAAAAAAAAAAAAAAAAAAAAGTATTTCTTCAATATAAAAGTAAGCCTATAACTTCAAGTAACAATAAGTATAAACTTATGGCATGTAAAAGAACATCCGGTTTCATCATACTTCAAATTTAACAGGAAAAAATTTTACAGCTAAAAATAATACACGCCTAAATCCACACTAATTATATAAAATATTCAGACATCTCTAATTTTAGTACAGCAATTTTTATCATTAAAATGAACTTATACATATATCCCTAAAATTTAGGTAGCCCAGTCGACTGGGTCTGTAGAATACACCAACTGTATCTCTGCAGAAGGATATGACTCCCCTCTAACAAGTGTCCTGGATATCACATTAAACTATTTGATAATCAGGCCCCAGTAATACTTGAACTTTGGGGGACGTTGAGTACCTCTTTATTGCTATCGCTCCTAGGTAAACTTTGGCACTGAGTAGTAGCACGTGATAGAGTCCTATCTGTAGGTCAAATAGAAATGTTTGATATTTAAGCTGTGTACTTTGACATTTAGACTGAGGGCAAACAAATGACTTATGCTAGACTTAATTGCTTAGAATAAAACTGTTTAATCATTTAATGTACGTAAACAAGTAGCTGATGTTTAATTGAATTATTTGTGATACATAGCAATATTTAGAACCATTTATCTTTGTTGACATACTATACTGAATTATTTCAAATAGAACTGTTTAATCATTTTACTGTGCGTAAACAACTGATTGATGTTTAATTGAATTGTTAATGTTAGATAGTAATACTTGAAAATATTTAACTGTGTGCAAACGATTAACTGTAAATAGAATTATTCTTATTTGATAGAAATAAGGGAAACCATTTAACCGTGTGCAAAAATAAAACATCTCAGGCTCGTTAAGAATATTGTGTTTAGAAAATGATTATTCAATATACGATTATTCGTATATGTCTTAAGGATTTAGTATTATGTAACCTACAACGGTTGATATGCCATCAAAACAAACCTAAATGTAGATATGACATTCCTACTAAGCCACCTGTAAACTAAAATTCTCAAAACGAATGTGACTAAATGACAATAAAAACATAATAGCTACTTAAATGTTATACTTACTAGTGCATGGGGGGGGGGCAACAAATTGACTAGTAAAGATTAATCACCTTGTGTATATGGATGATATCAAAGTATTTGGTAAAAATGAGAACGAACTGTAGACCCAGATATAAACAATAACAACATAGAGCCAGGAAATAGGAATTGAATTTGGCATTAAAAAAGGTTTGTTACATCCTATTCTTACGTGTCCTGACGATATTCTCGATATTTTGATATTCCTTGTTCCCGGATACGTCACCGGAGAAGTATGTAGACGAATAGAAATTTATAATTCACCTTGTTTCCTGAATTGGTTCGTAAGAGATATTTCACACATAATAATTATAAAAAGGTATCTACAACAGGTTGAGGAATTATTGCATGGAAACAACGTATCAGAATGACTAGCAAAATAAAGTTGAGCACAACTGCAATTTCAACAACATATAAAATCCATTCATTACGTTAGCATTCAACAAACAAAATAAAATAGACACATAAGATTCACAATGTATACGATAGGACTTATTTGAGGAACGATGTTTTGCGGGAATACTCGATACAGACATGATAGAAAATTATGTTCTATCAGACTTCTTTGTTGCTCATTTTTCTCGCATGTGGTTGTGCCTTTCGCATTATTGACGCCACGTTTTCTTTTTCAACTGTGCGTGTTATATTTCTGTTTCCAGCCTTTCATGCTGCGTGCGTCTGCTCAACTGTACTATTTCAAACTAAACCACCCCACCTTCCAATTCGCACCGGTTGGCAAAAGGGGTCTCATTCTTTTTACTCCAGGGACTACCGGTCAGCAACCTCCTACTACTACCCTTCCAGTGTATGCTGCCTACTTCAATGTGAGACGCCACAAGTACTTGACAGATGTCATATTGATAATGCAAAGTAGGCAAAGAGAAGCATCGGAAGGAATTAAACTTCTAAAATCAGGAAAACAGCAGGAGAAAGAGAAAATTCCAACTTAATGGGGATATTTGGAGCGCACATCATCAGAAATGACCGTAAAAAATAAGAGAAATACCTGCTCGAAGCTATGTTCTGTAGAAGAATTCTGATCAAAAGAATAAATACCTGGGCAGTCTTCCCTATACTTTGGACTTTTAACATAGTCAAGGGAGGAACTCATACAAATGGATCAAAGAACAAGGGAATTGATAATACATAAAGCCTTATACCCGAAAGATGACATTATTTGTACCACACTGAAGATTTCGTTGATTGATCTATTTAATGTCTACAGGAGTACATTAAAAAGAACAAAGAATGACTAATTGACTTGGATTCAGAGCTTTTCTTCAAGATTGGTTGCCATACCTAAGTTAAAGAATCTAGTATGTTCAACTATTTATCAAGAACTGGAGACAGAATTATTGGATTGTACCTTTACAACGATATTTACGCAATGTGAAATGCAAACAGCCTCGTCCAAAATGTGAACTTGGATCGCCGTGTCGATTTCCTTCGATGATACTGATTACATCACGAGCGCCTCCAGGATGGATGGACAAACAGAGAGAAATTTGAACATTTGTTTGTGCATGTGGTTATGGGAAAGTGTGACCATACTTTATTTCTAATAGTAATGCTAAATAGAATTGGTGCTGTGTAAGTGTTCACTTACCTCTGATTGTTTTATAAAAGGCATGAATCTACCTTACCCCTTAGCTCAGATCGAGGATTACTCACAGTCCTTGGTACCCTATAATCCAGTATAAGATATTGCACGTTGCTCAAAGACTAGATATCTATCACAACATATCATCCCTCGAGACAAATTTCCAGAAGGGTCTATTATAGTCCCTCAACGATCTACCTGCTCATGGGACAATTTGATTATGGTGATTGTATGAGTAAGCTTGTGAGAGAGAGAGAGAGAGAGAGAGAGAATATAAGTGAAATGAGTGTGAGAGAAAAAGTGTATCGCTACCCTTAAATATCCAAGGCGACCAATCAATTACCGAACAAATATAGGGTTGGTTAAATTACGTATGTTTTATAGGATTTTCTATTTTCGTTTTTCGTTATGTAATATTGCAATACCGATACGATCAATAATTTTATATTTGCTTCGAGTTAATCGTCTTCAAACCGATATAGGAAAAGATCTTGTTTGAACTTATACAAGTGATTTTACTACAGTGTTATGGTAAATATCATCATCATCATGTGCTGGTAGCACGGATATCCCTGACCCTCTCTCGCCACTTTTCCCTATCGTTCATCGCCTCAGGCAGGTCTTCTGGACAACATCCCGTATCCTCACATAGTTGCTGAATGTATGTTCGTGCGGGTCGTCCTGCTTTTGCTCGGCCATTTGTGGGGGTCCACAAGAGTATATTACTTATGAGTTCGTCCCTGCTTCTCCAGCAGTGTCCTGCATGTCTGGTTCGTCTAACTTGAGTAGTTTTCGTGATAGGCAGGTGGCCGTACAGTTGGTGTCTTGTGGTGTGTTGCCGCCAGGACTTGTTCAAGATTGCTCGCAGCATTCTTGTGTAATTGCCGTCTAGCTTCTTCTCCAGCCGTTTTGTTAGAGTCCATGTAGTGCATCCATATAGCAGTATTGATGCGACCGCTGCCTGGAAGAAACTGCGTTTCATTTTATCGGTTAGGTCTGATTTCCATATAATCGATAGCCTATTGATAACTGTCGATGCTTCCGTTAACATAGGAGATCCCAAAATTAAGAGTCAAGCTAATTCTGAAAATTTATTGAAAATTTTAAATTGGCAGTAGGTGGTACAGTTGAAATGCTGAAAATTATATGTAAACTAGAGATCAAAAAGATAATTAAGAAAAAAAAAAAAAGTAAGAATGAGATTTTCTTAAGTAGATAAATTATTGAATAAACATTAAGAGAATTTCAAAGTGCTGGAATTAAACAATTTATATCGAGTATTTGTTTTAACTTTGTTCAGCTGATTAAATTTATGGATGATTTATATCTATGGTCTTTATCAAGGCTTCTTAAAGTGGTCCATATAGATCAGAGGCTGAATAAAATTTTTGCAGGGTTACTAGAGGGACACGTGTGCTATATTTATTTTTTGCATTTTATAATCCTTTTTAACTGAACTGATCTGATCTCTGGATCATGTACACTAGTTGCCAGATATCGTACCCCTTGCAGAATACCCAGGTAACAGATGTTTTTTTTGGGGGGTGGGGGTATGACATATGAACATTTGTAAGCAATTTAATGCTAAATACTTTGTATACATATATATTATGTGTAAATACATTTTTTGTTAACGATATTTCAAACCAGACTTAAATGGGTTTAAGTATTTCTTACACGAATAATTCTATTTACAATTAATCATTTGTTTGCATACAGTTAAATTGTTTTAAGTACTGCCACGCAAGAGTAAAAATTTAATTTAACATCAGTCATTTGTTAGCGCACAATTGAATGATTAGACATAATTTGTAAGTGCACAGTTTGCGGGTAATTTTATTTTCAAATGAATAATAAATAATTTGTTTGTACACACGTGCTGCTATTATTCATACTAAACACTAATATTTCTATTAACTATTAATCATTTGATTACAAAAAGTAACGCTATGATTCACTGATAATTTAAATGAACAATAATTTGTTTACAAACTGTTAAAATCGTTCTTTTTCTAACAATTCAATTCAACATTATTTGTTTGGGTTTATGGCATATCAATCTTTGTAGGTTATTTAATGTCAAATCAATTTTATACAAATAAACAGTTCTATTGCAAGCAGTTCAGTTTAATATAAGTACACAGTTTAATTATCAAAAACATTTCTATTTCAACTTATTCAGTTTAGTCGAACAGTTCTAATTGAAACAATTTAGTTTAGTCTAGGTAACGTTCTTGTTTACAGACGGTTAAATGTCAAAACAGTTATATTTCAAATAATTCAGTTTAGCATAAGTATGCAGTTTAGTTCTTTGACCCATAGGGCCCTATCAGGTGTTATCATTCCGGACCAGTGTGCACCTGGGAGAGATAGCAAAGAAGGGGTACTCCACATTCCCCAAAGTTCCAGCATTCCTGGAACCTCACCATCAGACTGTTTAGAGTCATATCTAGTACCCTCGTTGTGGGGGGTTATACCCCTCTGAAGAGATTCAGTCAATGTATTCTACAACCCTAGCTGATTGGGCAATCATTTATTTGCACACAGTTTAAATGGTCAAACAGTTTTTTTTTTACCCATGGATAGGACCCAGTTAGGTGCTACCACTCAGAACCAGAGTGAACCTGGGACCAATTGTAATGAAGTGGCACTACACATTCCCCAAAGATCCAGGGCTGAAGCCCACCATCAGATACAATTTACTATTATATCCAGGACAATCTATAGGATGGAGGACTTCTCTCTAGAGATGCATTCGCTATATTCAATAGCCTCAATTTATTAGACTTCAGTTGTGATGGGCTATTCACATACGATCCGTTTAAAATATCCTAGTCACTTAAATGAACGAACGATCCGACTCTAGCTAGAAAGATCCAAATCGATATACATCGTAAACGTTTAAAAAAAAAAAAAAAAAAAAAAAAAAAAGATTTTCAAAAGAAAACAGTTAAAACAATTTTACTTTAAACAAATTCTATAAAAAGTGATCTGGGTGTTCACTTGTATAATTAGTTTCAATATTGCCAGGTATTTATTAGTGTATCAAGGGTGGGCAAACTGCGGCCGGCAGGACTGTTCTGTCGGTTAGCGGGAGCCTCTAGTTTTTTTTTTTAAATAAAAAATAAACATTAGCACTTGAAGACTAAATTCTTTTGATTTTAAAAGCAGCAAACTTTTATAATTCATAACCCTGTGATGCGGCTCTAACCAGCAAAAAGTTTGCCCACCCCTATGTTATTCGATTCACAATTTCATTTATTATAGCTTGTCTCTATCTTGTAAAAATTTAAATCTTAAAACAGAAACCCTCCATCATGTCATCAAGAGATGCAAAAAAAAAAAAAAATCTGCAGTATTCAATTAATTTAGAAGAGTAAATGGATGTCAAATTTGATTACTGAGGTGCATCAAGTAAAGATTGTGAAGATTTGGTCTATATTATTTGAAATGTGGTCACTTCGAATATGTATTATTATTCTAACAGTAAGTTCATTCATTCATTCATTCATTCATTCATTCAGTGTTGCCAATAGTAGCAATGGATAATTTTATTATTCTTGATTTACTCTTTGCGAGTTATTTTCTTCTTTTGTCATTTTGTTAAGCTTCTTTTGGCATTTTCGTTTTTTACTGACTTCTCCCCATCCTGTCGACTGAAGCTGTATATTATGCTGATTTCACCACAACAGAAAGGTATCCACCCCTATCAAAAAGTGTCCAAGATGAGACTAAGCCATATAATTAAGATCCAGTCTTAAAGCTCTGGGAAATGTGAAGTACCTTATTATTGCCATTACTTCCAGGTCCACGGACCCGGATGGTAGTGCCTGTTAAGTTTGGTTTGGTTAGGTTTTATGGCATATCAACCACTGTCGGTTATTGCCAAATCTTGTTTTGTGTAATAAATATGTGATTTGTAAACATTTTATCGATATGCACAGTTAAATGATCAAACAGTTCTCTTTCTAGCAATTGAATTTTTCCAAATCCGGTTCATAAAAATGTTAGATATATATGGTTTGTAAACATAAGTCAAAGTTAAATGTTCCTAGCATTACTATGTATCAACAATATTTCAATTAAACATCAGACATTTGTTTATACACAGCTAAACAAACAGTTCTATTTCTAACAATTCAATTTAGCATAATTCATTTGTTTGCCTACTGTTTAAATGTCAAAACGTCCTATTTGGCCCTTTTATAGGACCCTATCAGGTGCTACGACTACGAACTAGAGGATACAAGGGAATGATGGCAATGAAGGAGTACTCC
This sequence comes from Sepioteuthis lessoniana, assembly GCA_963585895.1. Taxonomy (NCBI): domain Eukaryota; kingdom Metazoa; phylum Mollusca; class Cephalopoda; order Myopsida; family Loliginidae; genus Sepioteuthis; species Sepioteuthis lessoniana. The sequence continues at coordinate 156,819 of CAUZXS010003492.1, forward strand.
ACATTCTTCAGAGCTCCAGCATTGCCGAAGCCTCATCATCAGATTGTTTAGAGTCATATCAAGAAAACTCATTGGAGAAGTCTTAGCCCTCTGCAGAGATGCAGTATGTGTATTCTACGATAGGGACATGCGTGTTAGGGTCCCATCTATGTGTAAAATAGAACTATTCAATCATTTACTATACTTGAAACCATTTAATTCTGTGCATACAAATGAGCTATAACTTATTTAAAGATAAGATTACAGACAAGTGTTTGTGTGTGTGTGTTTGTGTGTGTGTAAACTCTTTGACATTGGATAAATAGCAAAGGTTCATATGCTATTGAACCAAATAAAATATCGCCTCAGTTCAAACTTTGAAACATCGTTGCCCATTAGGATGGTAACCTTCACTGAAGTCTAACAACAGGTTTCTTCAGCTGTCCAAAAGTGTTCTAAATACTCTAACCAATCTCAAAACTACTCAACTCTGTACAGTTATAATTTATCCTCGGATTTCTAGATTCCCCCGTCTTTTCTTCCAGTTTCTTTGGGATTTTCCTTGGACTGACAATAATTTAATTGTCGCCTTTATATCAATAGTTTTTTCTGTTCTCTGCCAATATTTGTGTATCAATCCAGATTTCTTTTACGGTGTAATGTATTAGACAGCGAAAAGTTATTTTCTTCTGAGCTAAAACGCACGCACACACACACAAATTCTAAATTTGATATGGTAAAAGGCCGCAAGATGTTTACATTACCTGGAGTACGTAATCAGTAGCACATCTAGTTATGGATCAGGTTGTGCAGTGCATAACATTTGAGATCTGGCAGGAACTGGCGCTTTCAGCGTGACTTGGTAATCTACGTATTAATACCTCTGCAACTACACTGTTTGGTAAATACATACTACGGGGTTGATAGTCTCGTCTCCCTTTCTCTAAATAACCTACAGTTGATTTTCTTTTGAGCAGTAGTGAAAAGGAAATAGTAAAGTAAGGAAGAAAGGTAACAGGTAAGGACTTTAAGAGACGTAAAAGAAAAAATACACACAGAAAATAAAGAAAATAGGAGTGAGACGGATTAGTTGGCTGAAAATCAAGGCGCAATATTTCACATTTACTTTGGTTGTGTTTTATGGCATATTAACCCTTTTAGGTGATTCAATGCCAAATCATATGAAATTTGTCAGCTAATAGTTTATAGGTAATATTTTTAAATGAGTTAGAGTTCATTTGCTTGCACACAGTTAGATGGTTCAAGTATCATTATCATTAAATAGAATTATTAATTTGTTAGCTCACAATTGAAGGGCTTCAAGTATTACAAACACTAGTAATTCAAAATGGTTTTAAGTTTTGCTAACACTAATAATTCTTTATGGTTTCACGCATTGATAAGACTAATAATTCTAAATTGTTTCAAGTATTCTATTTAATACTAATAATTTGTTTGCACGCAGTTAAATGGATTCAAGTACTGGTATTTAAAATTAACAATTATATTCATCACGTATTCCAATGTAATACAAACAACTTGCACACATCTTCATAGTTTCAAACAATGATATAATCCCAAGCACAAAATTGAGCTGTTTTTTTTAACGAAAGATTAAACCTTAACCCTAACATCCCAGTTAATAGTGTACTTGAGAGAAATGGTAATAAGGGTAACTCCACATTCCTCTAAACTCCAAAACCTGAGCCTCACTAATAGACACAGTTTAATGTCATTCCCATGACAATAAAAAAAAGTTTATCTGGTTGGTTGGTTGGTTGGTTGATTGGTTTGTTTTACGGCATATCAACACTTTTCGGGTTATGAAAAGGTGTAATTAAATTTCAAACAATTCAGTTGAGTATAGTTTTTGTTTACAAACAGAACTGTTTTGACATTTAACGATATCAAACAATTCAGTTTAGCATAAGTACACAGTTTAGTTCTATTTGACCCATGGATAAGACCCTATCAGGTGTTACCACTCCGAGCCAGAATGGACTGGGGAGCGATGACATTGAAGGAGTATTCAGCATCCCTCAAAGCTACAGCATTACTGGAGTCTAACCACCAAATTGTTTAGTGTCATATTTAGGACACTCGTTGGGGTAGTTTTACCCCTTCGTAGAAAAGCCGACGGTGTATACTACAGCCCCAGTCGACTCGGCAAGGCATAGCAGGATGTAAATTCATAAAAAGATGGTGATGCATGACTATTATTTTGTTATGTTTTGACCCGGCCAAAAATGCCATCCAAGGTGATGCACCGGAAGGAGGTGACACATTCTAATGGCAGTTATGAGAGGAAATCGCGTGGGCCGAAATTGGCTGATGAAATGGGACGAGCTAAAAAAAATTCCCATGGTACACTCATAGACTGATGCACCGGAAGAGAGTGACCTCTGAACTGCATAACAGTTATTTCCGCTTGATGACGATTAAACATTCGATTTCAAAGATCTAGTGGGCGTCGAACGATTATATAATTCAGTTGAGTTCGACGAGCCAGTGGAGTTGCCAGTAGAGTTCCAGACAGTTGGAGACGAGATGAGGTAGGGAAAGCCACACCCGACCGAGAGGGCCCCCGGGAACCCCGATGGAGTTTGAGGTCCAGAGAAGATGCTGATAAAGCCAGCATCCAGTAGAGTGGGCCCTAGGCCTCCGGTTGAGCAGTCATTGAGAACAAGACAGACACAACGTGATGGTCATAACAGTGGGGTCAAAATATTACAGTTTATGTTCGGTCTCCAGCTCCCTCTCACACGCAAACCTTGAACAACCCTTTCGAACCCTTGCAATAAAGTGAGAGGTAAATACATTTTTATAAAGAAGTCTTCCTGCGTCGTCCGTCAATGCGTCTGTCACTGCGTCGTTTATTACTGCGTCAGTAAGAATATAACAATTTATCGATAGAAAAATCTTTAAAAAGATACAAGGGGGAAATAATTGTGCCTTACTAATGCCTTTTTAGCATATGAAGCTAATACCGGCATTAATAATAATTTAAAAAAAACAGATGCAGTTAAACTCACTCCGTGTGAAAAGACCAAATTTACTGACTTCTATCTCATTACATACCGAATGTCTATTTTAAAAATGCAATATAGATTGTGATGGATAGCGAAAGATGTTAGGTTGATAGAAATATAAATAGAGAAATTGTAAAATCATCGAGATATAATTAATGACATGAAAATTTGATTAGTGGGTTAGTGTAAATTTTCCTTGAACTGAAATCTGTGTTCGTACCTTGATAAAAAGATGATTTTCAAGACGTGTGGTTTGGCAAAAATTACTCACTTAGATGATTGGCAAAAATATCCTACCTTTATTTGTTAATTAACTTAGGAAAGACAGAGAGAGATTCATACGAATGCCAAGATTTGAATAGATAGAAACGGAGATTGTTCTTCGTTCTAACGCACATCTGTTTTGTCACTTTGTCAAAAGGAGAGAAAATGAGAGTTGTTTGTCCCGGAATACAAAAATTAAAGAAAAAGCAACGCCCTTGGGGACAAAGACATAAAATGTTGAATTGCTTGTACTGTTTTTATAAGAAATCCGGATGTAAAAAACACTAACTTACCTACAGATTATATATATATATATATATATTAAAAAACATACACACATACACGTAAACTGGCATAAGTAAGTTAACCGGCACTCAAGTGTGTATGTGTGTGAATCCAAATGCGTGGTTGCGCACATATATCCACAGTATGATGGTGAATAAAGCATTTCCTGTCAGCACGTGAAAGTTGGTTTGTGTCTGTATCCGTGACATGATTTCAGCTGTTTCGTTTTCTTTAAATCTCACTTAAACACTTCGAGAGGATCAATCTCGTCGTTAGTTCTTATCCTAAAATTGGAATGGAAAATTTAAAAGCCGGCTTCTTTTTTAACAGCACTGACAAGAAAACACTAAAATTTTAATATAATTCGTCAGTAATAATCTGGAAATTTAAAAAATTGGACTTAATCTAGTTCAAGTGTTAGAGTTTTATGCAAGCAGATATTTACTCGCAAGTTCACATCGCACCAATGTCTCTGAAAAAAAAAAAAAAAAAAAAAGGGTATTTATCTCATACATCCACCATCCTAAGTCTATGTAAATAGTAAGGCAACCAGATCCTTTAGCCTTGGTGTCACAACCAGAGTGCGAGAAGGAAGACAGTATTCTAATCAGCTGTTCTCCGCTCAAATAATGACCTCATATTAATTTCCTTACGTGAGAGGTTCGGGCAATGAATACTGTAGAGTTCGTTTCTCATAGAATTCCCATATTTTGTCTCGAGTTCAGCACAAGATAAATTTCGGGAAAATTAAAGTTGTCTTTATAAAAAACTGAATAAATAATTTAACATTTTCAGATTTTATATTTAAAATTTTTCTAAAGCAGTTTAAAAGGTTTTGATATTAAAATTTTGGCCAGGTTATAACAGTTTAGAGATTACACCCTGCTGACGACCCCATCTAATCCAGTGCAACGGGTTGCTTGTTATTTGAGAGGAGTTGGTTTGTGCCAAGTGAATTTTATTACCCAGATAATGTCATGACGGTCACAGCGTAATACGCCAACGTTTGGCTTGGTTGTGGAAATCTGGCTTTATTTCAATTAAATGACTTAAATCATTCATGTAATTTAGATATTTTTCGTGATAATTAATCGAAGAAAACATGTGAAATTAAGTATTTTTAAATAGGGCAAAGTAATTTTTTTGTCTCAAAAGGTGATGGTTTCATTTCTTTGTTTAATAGAATATCAATCACTGTGGGTTACTTAATGCTAAACCCATCCTTATGAAAGGACAGAAGCGGTATGTTTTAACACATAACTTGGAGGATAAATAGTTTATAACCCTTCCTAACAGTGGGGCGCATTCTTTCCGGAGAACACCCCGGGGCCTGTTCTGGACTTCGGTCCGGATCGTGGCTCTGCAAAAGGAACAATGGCAGACTTGGGACCTTTTAGACACCTAGTTTCGACTAGGTTACCCTCGGGTGGGCGAGCTGCAATTTTGTCTCCTTTGTAACCCACGTATGGCACTAGACCTCGCGTCTAGTTTAAGCCATAAACTGGCATACGTGCCCGGACCCACATTTGGATTCGTGAAACTGCTTGCCTCATCAGGCTCACACTGCACTAAGTGAGCCTATCAGCAGCATAGACCAGCAGGGTTTGAGTCTCGGCTCGTTCCCGACCTTCCCCTTCCCTTTATCCCCACTTTAATCAGCCTTCGGGCTTTTGACCTTGTGTCAAGTCGTGTCTGGTGGGAGGCAGCGACAAATAACACCCTAACAGTGTTAGTCCGAAAATGAACCTAATAGAGCGACTGGAGTTCCTTAACATGGTGATATGAAATGTTTTAAGCTAATTCCAAGATGGAAGACTGTTGCTATATAATTCGTTAGGATAGTTTTAAGATTCTATAGACATATTTTTCATCACCTGACGCTTGATGTTCCTTCATCGATGACTAATAAGCTTTGAAAGTTAGTCGAAATAATGCGAACACGGTTGTTAAGGGCAAAAACTTTCAACTTTTGTTTCTCTCTACTTTCCAGTGAATGTCCTATCCCATCCTTAATTTCTATGAAGCTAGAGTAACCAATCAATAAAAAAAGTATTATCATTTTTTAAATAAAAGTTAAGAACATTTTTATTACCAGTAAGTCTTAAGAAACTACATAAAAATTATAAATGCGAGTATAAATGTACAATGAACGCAATTCCTTAAAATTTAGGTTTAAAATAACCAAGAAGTTTGAGATGCCATTAGAATCAATCAATCAATCTTTTATACAAGATAAACTATCTTTAATTTGATATGTTATTACTAGACGCATGCATGTAGTATGCTTTTTATTGGGTTATTTACATTTTTATCAGTTCTTTTTAAATCGATGCCCGTTCCCGAACCACGGTATAAAATTTAGTCAAGCAAAACAATTTCTCACCAATTGCACCATTGTTTTGGTAACAATCTTCAACCAAACTAAGCTTAGTTAAATAAATACCAACATAATATATCGGCTGTAGACTGTAGTTTCTTTTTGGAACAGTGGTGGGGCGAATCTAACAAAATATTTACTCAGGGTTCACATCTAATGAAATTAGAGTTCGCAAGTCAATCTCGCGCTACGGGTATTTCGTTCCTCATTGGATGCACCACAGTTGGGGACTGAGGGCAAAGTCGAGTCAGATATAAGGAATATCCGATCTAAAAGATTTAGTCATGATATTTCGGTCAGGTAAATGATAAACATTAGGATTATAAATACTTTTTTTATACTTAAAGTAACTTTATATAATCTAATCAAAATCTATAAAGATTAAACTTTTAATTCGTTTTTAATTTTTAAAAGAAGATATGTGCATAGCTGAACGACTTGTATCATCAATTGAAGATGTCGAGACGACTGTCTAGACGTCGTCATGTCGATTCGGTGTCAAGTCCCGATTGTTTTTCCTCAGGAAAAGCCCCCATGGTATCGTGGCAAACGTGCTGAACAGTGATATCGTAGTAAGCTGGTTTAAACTCCATTCACGCTATTTTGATCACTTTTAGACAAGTACCCTGAGGAAATGTATGAATCCTCGTATGTTTACGAAGGATAGGTTAAATAGTATCGCTACTGTTATTCTACAAGGACGACTTTGGAATTAAGCAACCCGCATAGGCTTATATGCCCTTACAATTTCCTCTGCTGTGCCGATTTTTTTTTTTTAAATCATTTTTTTTTTTTTTTTGCAAAATAAAAGATTGAACAAGTTCAGTAACCCCCGTATTTTTTCGGTGCCATTTTTTTTCCTCCAAAACAAGAAATTTGACACAAGAGAAACATTTAAGGAATTGAACATTAAAAGATGTACATCAGCTCTGCTTAGCATCATGATGAAAAAAAATTTTTTTTGGAGATACTTCGAACAATGTAAAACCCTCTAGAAGGTGTTGCATACCAAGTTTTCTATTTGGAAGAAAACGCTTTATTCCTTGTTCATTTTTTGTTTTATCAATGTACACAATCAGCACTCTTTGTATATTATTTAAAAGAGACAATATTTGCATACTTGCAAACCAAATGCGCAAAGTCGTTGACAGTTAATTATTGTTGGGGAAAGTGCAGTCCTAAGTTGCATCTCAATCAGGGGCCTTATTTATTTATTTCCTTGGGCACAGTTTGAGATTACGTTTTATCTTGCACTCGATACTTCGTCATAACTTTCCGGTTCTCCGGTCAATCTTCGAAATGAAGACTGACACTACGCACCAACATTTGGAATTCTGATCACCTGTCTTCGTCGTCTTCGTACTTGCTCCGGTCTACGGTTGTCTCCTTTGATTAAATTTCGACGTTCACAGGTTCATGTAACCAAGAGGATTTTAAAGTCACTCAAAGAAAAAAAATATGGATTTTAGAAGACTAGAGAAAATTCATTGCAAGTGTATAATCGCTTTTCGTCAGGCTGTATAGAAAGAATCGTGTTATTTTATCACTAAAGTCCTGATATGAAACCAGTGTTATGAAATGTCGATCAAAAAGGAAAATGTCAATCTAGAGAATTATTCAGTGACGAATGAAATTCAGACATTATTCAGTGACGAATGAAATTCAGACATCTCAAAGTCTGATATGAAGAAGAAAAAAAAAAAAAAAAAAAAAAAAAAAACGTAAAATTTGTTTGATAAAAAAGGAAATTATGGAAGAAAGTGTTGACATTTCGAAGTTAACTGTCCAATCAAAGTGACTTTTATAGCTAAATTTAGCTCCTGAATTCGGTGTGGAATTTTTATTGCGAGCTGATGGCCTTTTGAAGTAACCTCTATCTGACCGGGCCTTGAATATGCATAAATTAAACCGAAAGAGATACAGAATTAGAAGAGACGAGATCTAGTTCTAAGCTTTATTGGCCTAGTACTAAACTGCCAATGTAGAAGATAAAAATAATAAGCTAATACCTGACGGTCCTCAAAAGAATTAAATTATGTAAAAAAACTGTTGAATGACATTTTCTTTAATTTACACAAAATACCATTATTGTTGCAAAAGCTATGTTTTGTTTCTGGGCGCAGATTGTTTTTTGTTTTGTTTTTTTTTATGTGCGGTAGCGTTGTCTATTTGCTAAAGCGACGACTCCTGTCAGCGTTTGATTCGTAGTCCGGATCTTTAAATCACAGTGTGGGTGGATAGCAAATTATTCTAAGAAATTTCTATAAAGAAGCCTACAATGGATTGACGCGATAGTTTCCCCCTGTTTGACAGGAGGCTGACGACCTCGTAACATTCATATATCATACCCGAAAACCAGACAAGCAGTCTTAGCATTCCTACATTTCTGCACATTTAGCAGCAAACGTAGTGTCACTGTTTGCGCTGTTGAAAACGGAATCAGTGACCAAAGTTCAAATCCTGGACACAGCTAATTGCGCTTAGTACTAATGCCCTTGAGAAAAGTATTAACCCATTCCTTTTCTTTCCTACTATGGACAAAAAACGAAGCAGACTACGTTCTCTCACCTTGTTTGTTCGACCAGTCGACGAAAATAAAATCTGAATACAAGCCAGTAGTGTTCCGCTTACAAACGAACCTTGTGTCAGATCCTGCACGTGTCGAGTAAATACATAATTTTGGGTAAATACATTGAGGGTTGAAAGGTAAACAGCTGCTTGTGTAGCCTATCATCAAGTGACCTTGAATACCTCTCCCATTTCAACAAACTATGTTTGAAATTATCTACCTACATTACATAATACCGAGACCAAATTTCTAGACCGAATTTTATGATCACAGTTGATGTCCGTGTCTGCCTCGACATCTGTCCGAGCGAATTTTATTGCAATTTAATAGAGCGAGTTTATTCTTCACTATTTTTGACTCGGGCTTGAAAAAAAATGGATTGATTAAATGTTCACACGTTCATTTTATCTAATTTTTTCTGGATGTAAGTCAGATTCAGTAAGCTGTCGGTCCAAACGGCACCTACTTATTTGTCTAAAAAGGGTAGTATCAGTAAAACAATACTGACGAAGCTCAGCTTCTTTTGGCACCACCTTCATACCTATATTTGAGCGCAAATAAACTAGCGCCAAACAAATTGACATTACATCGCATTCATCCCGTTGCAGTGGGGCTACGTAAATATTATCATTTGTACAAAAACTGTACGATGGAACTAAGTTTTTTTTTAGAGGGGTCAGTACAGTTTTCAGGCTACATAGTGTAATTGATAACCAGCTTGTTTGGGTTTTATGGCATATCAACCTTTGTAGGTTATTTAATGCCAAATCCATTTTTATACAAATAAGTAAGTAAACTTGGCGATTGTAGTCGAGGGCGACCAGAAGGCTCCCTTTTCAATAGCTACTACACCGAGAAGGGCGCTACTCCTTTCCCTGTGGATAAAATAAAAGATTACAATCAAAATATTTTTCTCGGAATAATATCGATTTTTGTCTGTTATTTCTATTAGAGTATACATTATACTTGCTATCTACTGATTGTTCATGATTAATCCTAAAATATTTACCTGTTATTTTTATTCTTACACACGAGACTCACACAAAATATTACATACAGTTACCATATTTTTCAGTTATAAAGGATAACGAAATCGACTGAATTTAACATAATCAGGCAAGGTAACATTCGGAATGTCTTTAAGCTATCACTTAACAGCTTATCTGTGGAATGACGAATGAACATCAGTTCAATTTTTATCCTTATCTTATTTGATACGGGAAAAATATAAATAATCATTGGCATTTTCTGTACAAAGAACAATAAAGAATTTACTTGTTAAAAACTATTTTAAGAGTGTATATATATATATATATATATATATATATATATATATATATATATATATATATATATATATATAAAACTAATTAGAGTATATATGTTCATGTCAAAATTATCGAAATCAATATAATTATTACATGTTTTATATGCCTTTATTACCTTTTAATTACCGGACATTGGCCTAGCGGTTAGAGTGTTCGCCAATGGCCCGGGAGACCTGGGTTCAATCCCAGGTCGAGTCACACCAAAGATTAAAAAAAAATGGTACTTGATGCCTCCTTGCTTAACACTCAGCATTATAAGGTACGGAGCAAGAGTAAAGTAGAGCAAACCAGGGAAGGAGTAGCGCCCTCCCCTACACCTTGGTGTAGTAGCTATCGAAAAGGGAGCCTTCAGGTCACCCTCGACTATGGTCGCCAACTTTACTTATATGTCTTTGGAATTATACATTCAACAATCATATGGACAAGTAATTCTATACTATGGTTATTATTAACAGAAATTAGACGGAAATATGTGCGTGGATGCACATATACATCGACCGTTTTTGGGGTGGGCGACCCGAAGGATCCCTTCTCAATAGTTACTAAACTGAGGTGTAGTGGGGGGCGCTACTAACTTTCATTTGATTGCTCCAATTAACCTTGATGCGTGCCTTGTAATGCTGAGTGTTAAGCAAGGACGCATCAAGTACTATTTTTTTAGTCTTTAGTACGACTCGACCGGGGATTGAACCAAGGTCTTTCGGATCATGGACGAACATGTCCGGATTGCATAAAACATGAAGATATTTAAATTTCATAGAATTGTTTTCCGGGAGTTTTACTCTAGTCAAAGCATTTATTTTCCAAAATATAACTAACCCATAAAATCTTCCTAATATTTAATTGAAAAACCAAATAATTCTCGCATTATCTACTAATATATTTTTAATTTGAATTCGTCAGAAAAAATAATGTAATGAGATTGATTTACTGAAAACTTACAAAAAGAATTTTTTTTAAAGTGTCAAACGTCAATTTATCTTCCTTACAATGCAAATGCTTATTTTTTTTTTTTTTTTTAAATATTGCCACTGGTCACTTTTACATTTCATCCAAAATAAATAACAAATGAATGAAGATAAGCAGTCAATTTCTCCACAAATTCAACACATTTCTACTTGAATTACTCCGTCTCGGGTATTGTATCTAACGTAAGTTTAGAAAATGTCAGAAACTCAATAAGTATATGTATGTGACACAAGATCAATTTAAACGGAGTTTAACAGGTTTTAATTCGGAGTATTTCCTTCTCATAGATCGGTTGCTATACCAATGCTAAAGAGCCAAGTCTTCACAACTAATTGCCAATAGCTGCAGGAAAACAATATGCACACACACGTGTGTATGAGTGCATATAAATTTTTGTTGTCGGTCCAAACACAGAATAAAATATTTCGAAATAGGTAGGTCCACGAAGAGATTTGTATTTGTTTAATTTATTTTTTTTATAATATATAATTTAATAAATAGATAAATGCAAAAAATACAAATCTCTTCGTAGACCTACCTCTTAATTTATAAGTAAATAAGAACTGGTTATCTAAAGAATGAGTCCTCAATGCATGGCTATTTCATACGAATATATACTTATAGCTAGATAGGTATATCGAAGTGTCTAATAGATCTTTTATTTCAACCTTCACGATATAAGGAAATCAAAATTTCAGCGATTAACGATGCTTGACTTCCTTATATTCTCAAAAGTATTTAGTATAGCCAATGTCATAGTAAAACCAATTTATACTAATCAGCAAAAGATTCAACAACTGATGTACCCTAATTCATCGAATAATCTTATGGCCTACGTTAGGAGAAAATACAAATATTTCTAATAAAATATTTTTAACAAGTCATTTCATGATAAATTATCCCTGAAATATTATCCACATGAGTATGTCTGCCTGCATGTCTTATGATTGTCAGGGTGATTGCATATGTGTGTTGGGATGCGCGCGCCTGCGTGTACAGTTTTCAGGAATATTTAATTGCAGACAAAATAAGTTAAATTTACAGTGTATTTCAAGTCATCGTTACGAATATCTGAGGTAATATGAATTTTGATATTTTTCACTTTGTATCTGTCATAACTCGTGATTTACTAGCAAAAATTTGGGTGTTCCTTAGAACCAGAGGTTAATGAAGTCCCGCTAAGTCGAGAAGAAAACTGTTACATGTTTATGC
>CAUZXS010003493.1:0-32500 GCA_963585895.1 Sepioteuthis lessoniana
AGAACACGTAGAGAGAAATATTCCAGAAAAAAGGATCAAAATCTCTCGAACATAGAATTTATACTCTTATATTTTTAAACCAATCAGCGAAGGATACATAGAATAGAATATTCTAGAAAAAGCGGATCAAAAACTAACTTGTAGAAAAATTTGTAACAGAAACAAAAATAGTTAGGTTCCAAAATGAATAAGTAATTTCTGTGAATCTGATAGATTAAGACAGGTCACGGGTTGTGTTTTTTGCTGACGTCCCCGCATTTCAACTTTATTTGACCTGTAATAAACTTTAAATATTTTACTTTGATACACTTTTATCTTACCCAAAAGTATAAATAGCGAAGTTTTTTTAGTTCTAAGTAGAGAGACCGACAGATCCGCAGACGAGCACATTGGCTCGATAGATTGGTGCCAGATGCCCCTCTAATATACCCTCTAATATACACAACGGTTAGGAGAGTGGCCGAAAATTCAAACATACCAGGACACACGCGTATACACGCACATACACAAGTATGTAAGTACAAGCCTATCTTCTCTTTTTAGTTCGGACATACACAGCACACACGTTCAATTTAACTGACAATATTGGTGTTTTACACACATACACACACACACACATATACACACGTACACATAAGAACATCTTTTATATAATCATTGACATTGTTGAGCTGATAAAATATGAAGTTGTTTTTCAATAAGGTTCTTGTTTTTTTGGGTTTTTTTCTCAAATGTCTCGTGAATACATTGCTTATACAAATTTGTGTTGTATTATTGTGAAACAAACATCCGAAGTTTTACTTTTCGCAGAACCTCGGGAATTACTATCCCTCCACTGATCCTTGAATTATTTTGTGGCAAAAGTCAATGTTGACTTCTGCGAAATATCTCGAAATTTAAAAACTAGCGAAAATGCACCAATTGATCAATAAATGTTAAAATACAGATGCAAAATTTACAACTTTCCGAACTTATTTTTTGTACAAAAATTAACTCTTTGTATGGAAATCAGTTCAGTTCCTATATACATACGCACACGCACGCACACACACACACACACACACACACACATGTATATATATATATATATATATATATATATATATATATATATATATATATATATGCGTGTGTGTGTGTGTGTGTGTGTGTGTGGAACAGACCTAAGATATTAAACATTTGTAATTAGAACCAAAATATAAACAAAACACACAAGAAAATCTAACCCGAGCCAAATTACCCTAATTCCATTTTTCAAGATCCTAGAAGGGCACAAATGGACTAGAGTTATTAACTTGTAGAGTAGACCTTACATATTACACACAGAATATTACAAACTAAAATTACGAAAAAAACGATTCAAAATAATTTCTTACGATGATTCAATATAATCTGTAATAAAATTCTTGATAGAAATTGTAAATGAATAATATATATTATTAGTCATATAGAATTAATTTATTTTTGAAAACTATTTTGGGTATCTCACATTTAATTTTAGTGGTAGTGTTGACTGTCTGTCAGAGAGGATATGTAAGGTAACAAAATAGTCGGAAGGAAGATTAAAAGACGGAAATAAAAATGTCACTTGAAACTTCCTGTGACGATCAAAAGGTAGGATGGATGAGGAGAGATATTTATATAGAAAATGAAATAAAATGTATACAAAAAGCAGAAGAGATATAAATTGTAGAGAGACGTTAATAGAATCTCATTTTAAAGAAATCTTCTCTCAGAGTAGATTAATAAAAAAGCTAAGGTGGTTAGAATGGATATATAACACTGATTTTCATGTCTCTAAAATCCAGATTTCCTTATTTTTTCTTTATCATAATATATATATATATATATATATATATATATATGTGTGTGTGTGTGTGTGTGTATTACTGTGTAAAAGATTTAGGCAGGTTTAATATCCACGCAAAAATTACATATACTGTGAAAGGAAATTAAAAGTTTGGTGTTCAATGCTGATATATAATAATATGATTGATAATTAATATGAATTTGATGTTTATCACATTAAATGACTTTAAAATTATAAATAGTCTTTATGTCAACCTTTTTCAGCTAGAACAGCACTTATTCTTTTGGGGATACTATGTTGTAATTTATCACTATAATCCATAGTTATATTATTCCAGGTAATTTGGAGGAATTACCACAGATGTTCTTTTGATTTTGATGGCTTTTCAGCCTTTCTTTAAATAATCTCTCAAAGACTTTTGATGATATCAAATTTGAACCTTGAGGAGGCCATTTCATAACTTGAATATCCCCAGATCGTTCCTTCCGCTCTATATAACTTTTTACCTTTTGTGCAATGTTCTTGGGATTATTATCCTTCTGGAAAATGAAACCATTACCAATTAGACTCTTACCAGAGGGGATTTCATGTTGGATCAGAATTCATCTATATTTCTCATCATTTATTATTTCATCAATTCTAAGCAAATTACCCTCACCATTTACAATTAAATATCCCCAAACCATAATAAGAACTTCCTCAATATTTACATGTAGGCAAAAGCGCACATCTTTTATCTAGTCTCCAACTCTTCTTATTACATACTATCGTCTCTTTGAACAAAAATTACAAATTTTCCTTTGTCACTCTATAATACATTCTTCTAATGTTCAACGGTTCCGTTCTTGTTCTTAGGCAAATTCAAGTCGTTTTTTTTTATCTGTTTCCTGATCTTCGATAAAGTTTCCTTTTTGCTACTCGACAATGAAAGCATTCTTTCACACGTGCTCGTCTGGTTGTTCAAGCGTCAACAAGCGTGTCAAATGTTTGAGCAAGATCTGAGTCTAATTCTTGTCAAGATTTAATTCTATTTCTTAAAGATGATGTCTTTAGATATTAAAAATTACTTTTAGTTAATTTTATTAGCTTTCCAATCTTCTTTGTCTTTGATATTCCCAGTTTCATTTTTTTTTATCAATTACTTCCTGTACTGTACGCCTAGAAACTTTCAATATTTGAATATTTTAGCGAGACACGTGCCCTGTTCATGGTAGAATATGATTTTATGTCTATTTCCATCAAATATTCATGTAATATTGATGATTTAAGTTTGGAATTATACTATTTCTGGTTCTAAAATGAAAAATTGAGAGAATTAATCTAAAGAATTAAAACTTCTTATTTTTATAAATATGAAATGTTTGATTAAAAGTAAACATTCTAAAACCTTATAATAATAACAAAAATAACAAAAATGCAACATAAAATCAACACCTTTACATGTGATAATTATATTATATAGATCCTATATCATATAATGAATATATGACTGAAATTAAGAATCTTAATTATATTAATTTTTGAATTTTTATTATTTATATATGAAAGAATTACTGTTTTAATGTTTCTAAATGTATAAATTACAATATATTCCTTGATTAACCTAAAAAATAATAATCATTATGTATAAATGTTAAAAATATGCACCGGCTTAAATCTTTTGCAGAGTATATATATATATATATATAGTAAAGTAAAGTTGGCGACTCTAGTCGAAGGCGACCAGAAAACTCCCTTTTCAATAGCTACTACACCGAGGTGTAGGGGAGGGCACTACTCCTTTTCCTGGATTGCTCCACTTTACCCTTTACCTTACATTGCTGAGTGTCAAGCAAGGAGGTATCAAGTACCATTTTTTTTAAGTCTTTGGTATATATATATATGTGTGTGTGTGTGTGTGTGTGTGTGTGTGTGTGTGTGTGTGTGTGTGTGTGTGATTTTTTCAAAGTCACAGAATACAATGAATGTATTAACACTTGATAATAAGGCAAAACTTTGAAAGAATTTCAGTAAGAAAACTGACACTTTTGGTCAATAAAAAATGTAAGATTTCTGTCGAATTTTTCCCAGTACGATTTTTTATTAACGAAAAAATTTATTTATGAAATTGGAAACCATCAGTGATAAACTCTCAGCTACACAGAATAAATTTTGTCATAAAATTTTACAACTTATGAAATGATAATAAAATAAGAAATAATCTTGGTAACCTTAAAAAAAAACAGACAAAAGATAGGAATTTCACTCTTCAAAAGACAGACGTAAAAACTGGTTGGAAGGAAGGAAAGAAAAGACCAAAGAATTGCTGTATTATCTGAAAGAGAAATAAAAAGGTAAATATCCATTTGAAATACAAAATTATAAGTTATAAGTAAATAAAACAGGCAGATTAAAAGAAAGTCCGCTCTTGACTTTAAATAAGTTAAAACTTTCGAAATCCCCTACGATTTGTTTTCGTTATCCGCTTAAAAGTTCTCTTTTTTAAGAGTACCTGTTCCCATCTGTGATAGATTCACAGATCATAAACACACCCTGGGTCTAGTATAGACACAATATACTACCCGTAAAATAATGTAAAACCATAAGATAATTCAACATGGGAACCCAGACAACAAGTTTCGGCGTCATGATGCGCACGTACTCCATTGATTGCCAATATTGGGGGACTGATCGTCATCCTGCAAATGTTGGCGTTTTTTTTTTCATGTACACAAAAGACGAACTAAGGAACTACTCAAATCAAAGACACCAACACAGAAAATGGACTAAGAAAGACAATAAACTCACAATTCACTGTTATTTTAGGAGCAATTCAACACAGAGGAGGTATAGAAAAAGAGTGATAGAAATCTGGGAAGAATACGATAGATCTAAGACAACAAGCCGAAGACTCGCTGACCAACCTCGGACTATAATAAAGAATGGTTGGTTTTCAAGTAATACACCAACACATAAATAAGTAATCATGTCAACAAGAACTTAATACAGTAACCGAGACACGAAATGCTGAAAAACGAGATCCCTCTAATCGAATTGAAACACAAAGTAATAGTACTCGAAACACCACAAACCCAAACACCACAGAACAAACACTAACACAAGAAGAAAAATTAAGTGTAGAGATAATAAAAAGAACTATGTCTGAAAAGAAGACCACATTACCATTCCCTCAGGAACCAAGACTGAAAAACAATCAAGGCAGAAACTGAAAGAAATAAACAAATTCTTAACACATATCTCAACGAAAAACTGGATAAAATATTGTCTCAAAATGTTCAGGATAGCCGATAAGGTCATAAAGTTTATCGAGTTTGCCGTCCTGGCATAACATACAGTAAAATCAAAAGAAAGTGAAACGAGAGATAAATACCAAGACTTTGCTAGAGAAATAAAAAAAAAACTATGGATCTTGAAGGTGACGGTGATACCAATCGTAATTGGTACACTTGGAACAATCCCCAAAGGATTGGTAAACGAACAGGAAACTTGGAAATAAGAGGACAAGTGGAGACCATCCGGACAACAACATCATTAAGATCGACCAGAATACTGAGAAAAGTCCTGGAGACTTGAGGAGACTTGCTGTCACTTAAACTCCAGTGAAAAGACATCTGCTGACGCTGATGAGGAAAACTCTCAAAGAATAATGATTGTTATAATTATAATAACAGTAGATGCTTAGAAGAAACCAAGAAGTAAGATAATCATTTTACTGAGGACAAGAAAGAAAGAGGAAGACGAAGACTTATCAGTACTGAAAGTTACTTTGATACATCAATAGAAAGACTTGAAGAATACATCAAAAAGTCGAAAGAAATTCTAATTACGGCAGCCAGTAACAACAATGCAACATAAGAACAAACAGAAAAACAAAAAACAAAAAAAATGAAAAGACAAACAATATGCATTCTTCAAAATGATAAACTGCTGAGATTACACAAGAAAAAACTTGAAAATGGCTAAAAAAAAAAAAAAAAAAAAAAAGGGACACCTCAAGAGAGAAACTAGATCACTTCTAATGGCAGTACAAAACAATTATATTAAAGCGAAAATCGATACCACGCCACAGAATAGCGAGTGTAGGTTACTGGGCTTGACGGGTGGTCGGAGAGGCCCGATCTAATCAATTGACTGCTCAGATCCTGCCCTAGCTCCTATATGATTGTCCCGACAGTATTTTTCAAATTGCTCTTGTGGCAAACAAGTAGCCAAACCTATTTTATCTTAAAGATGCTCAAAGGCATATTGTTATCTCAGTTAAAAGGTTTCAAGATTGTTATCTCAGTTGCACTGAGATAACAATTCTTGAAACCTTTTAGCTGTGTGTAAACGAATAATATTGAAAGGAATTATTAGTGTTAGCAATAATTGAAACCATTTGATGAATTGAATTATTTGTGTTCAACAATAATACTGGAAACCATTTACTATGGGAAAACAAAAGAGTTCTAACTTGTTTAGATATATCGTTACCAATCAACTATTCGCTTACAATTCATATATATATATATATATATATATATATATATATATATATATATAATTTAATTAAGATCCTTTCAAGTTTCCTGATAAGTGTCTTGGTTTCAGGTTGGAATTGGTGGATGAATTTACCGAAATTATCCCGAGTGCTTTCCAACCCTTCATTCATGTATAAAGAGTGTTTTAATGCGTTTTGAAAGTTTTGGGGATTTTTATAACATAACAAAACTATGCAAACACAGAGTTGGATAAAACTGAGTTGATGATGAATTTATCAATTCCAACCAGAAACCAAGACATTTATCAGTGAACTTGAAAAGCTCTTAATAAAATTATATTGACAAAATATGTCTTTATTATTTAATCAAACATGCTTCAATGAAAGACTGATCCCTTACTGCATATGTGTGTGCGTGTGTGTGTGTGTGTGTGTGTGTGTGTGTGTGTGTGTGTGTGTGTGTAACCAGTATTTGACGTTAAATTACACAAATTTTTACTTCCCACGTTATTTTTGTTTTGATCTTTTGAGGCTCTATACGTATCTACAAAGTATTGTCGATTATGATTATTTAAAATGTGAGGTAAAAAATAATCAAATCTTTAGCACTCGAAAAATAAGGCAAAAGCATTGAAAGAAACTGTATAAAGACCATTACATAAGTTTCATAAATAACACAAGAACCCTGGAGGGCTCCCCTATTAAGTACCAGATGATTAAAAAAAAAGCAAAATACTTGGTATACACCCCAATAATAGCTTATTCCCACAAATATTCAGCCATTTTGTAATTATAAAATTGGATCCTTTTTTTATTCCGACATAAAAATAAATAGACAATAATTATTGTCGTCTTTTTATATAATCTGCATATTTGAATAATTATGTTAAATACATGCATTATTTACTAATTGTCAGTGTTGATATTAGTTTTAGTTAATTCGGTAATAACACGATATCGTTTACAATAAGAACCCTGCCTTGATATTATATTTCCTGGCCGTATATCGTGTATACTAATGTACCAACTATAGAGGTGCGCATTAATTGTTGTTTTTGAATGGGTCGGAATATGGTATGAAGTATTTTTCAGACGCCATACAAACATGAGGGGGTGAAGACAAAAATTGCTCAGCTCTTTGGCACATGCCAGGGACCTGAGACTAACTCATCAGGGTTAAATGAGGAGGTACAGCATAGGGACGGAGATAAGCAATATACTTCTATACAAGGTTACGATTGACTAAAGGGATGATTGTACAGCTGCAACAAGTCCAAATGTGTATTATGTGAGTTCCAAATAAAGGACTTTTGTGCATTATTATGAAGATTTGTTCCTTTTTTCTTTCTAGTATGGAAGAATGAACGAAGGAAAGAAAAAAGGAAAAAAAGGGGAAATACAGATAGAACGAAATGGAACATATGTATATTGTCATCCACAGACAGACTGTTTCGTTCTATCAGAACTCTTCAGTGTGGGTAGACTCGTAGGACGCTTGATGCCAAGATCGAAACACGTCCAACTTTTCGTTAGACTTAGTATCAGACCGCTCGGCCAACAAGCGTACCACGTTGGATAATGGAATTATAAGGCATTATATAGCAGCAGCAGCGTCTGTTTGTTTACATGTATATATATATATATATATATATATATATGTGTGTGTGTGTGTGTGTGTGTGTGTGTGTGTGTGTGTGTGTGTGTGTGTGTGTGTGTGTGTGTGTGTGTGTGTGTGCCCAAATCCTCAGTATGAGAAGGAAGTGACACAATGTCAAAGTAGAGTTCAACAAGTTTGAATTCAGAGTTTTCCTTCTCCTAGACTGGTTGTCATACCAAGATTAAAGAACCAATTCTACACTACGATTTGCCCATAACTAATTTCAGATTAGTTGAATTCAAAACACTCTCAAAAGTATTTGCGCTATGTAAAATTAAAATAACTTCATCCAGGATTTGAGCTCGGGTCGCCATGTCGATTTCCTCGGACGATAAACATTACACTACGAGCGTCTCCTTATATATGTAATGTTGATCACCCAAGGATATATATATATATATATATATATAAACTGAATTGATTTCCATATTTAAAAAAAGTATTAATTTTGGTTCAAAAAGTAGGCTCGTGAAGTTATAATTTGTTTGATGTGTATTTTTGTATTTATCGGCCGATTCGCGCTAGTTTTTGAATTTCAAGATATTTCGCAGACGACAATGTTTGACTTGCCGCGAAAAATTCAAGGGATCAAAATTATTTAAGAAACCTTTTCCACCAAGAAAATTGAAAATACAATTTCTTAGTCAATTAGAATCATAGATAAATCAGCAACATTTTTTTATCGAATTTCGAGCTTAGCCAAAAGTATAATCAAGCGAAAAAAAGAAATATTTCTTCAGTATGTCATGAATTATTACTTACCCAAATACATTTCGATTTATTTCTTTTAAGAAAGTATATATATTCTTTTCTCTCCAGTTAAATTCAACTTTGTTTAACTTTTTCTTGAATTGAACGAATATTAGTGAATTGAATTACCATGATATCCCGCAAACACTAACGCACGACATACGAAAACACTGGACAGCTGATTTGACCTTTTTCGGTTTCATTAGCAGTGTATACCGTGATTTCCACCACCGGAGGTCGAACCAGCAACCACAGAGCCGAAACTCTACAACTGAGCCAACAATCCATATTGCACACTAGTAACGCCAAATTAACTTGTCATGGTAATTGCGCAGCCAATTAACTTGAATGTGTCTTGTAAGTTATATCCGTACTCTTTACAGAGGGCATGGTCACCTCCAGGGCCACGTCCTCACAAGAGGATTAGAAATACGCATCCGCGTAATTATTATGATCTCAAGGGTAAGGATACAGATGTATATATATATATATATATATATATATATACTTTTTTTTCAGTGTTTCCGTATGTCGTGCGGATTTTCTGGTCATGATAATTCAATTCACAATATAATTCCTCTACTAAAAAAAAAAAAAAAAAAAGAAAAATGAACGAATATTTGTTTACATCTTTATTGCATTCAAAATATTCATTTGTCCCCAGTTGATAAAAATTTCAGCAGAAGGCCCATGTCAGCAAGACCCACAAAAGACATGACTACATTTTCTCTTTGACATATACAAAGACTTATTACACACAAAATATGTCCCTTTAGTTTAAGCTAACATTTATGGCTTTATTCACAAAATCTTAACTATTTCTATCAAAAAATATCTATGCTTTGACTTTCATTATCTTTGCTTACAAGAAAAGATTTTGTAATTTTTGTTTTTCAACTTTTCACTTAATATAAAGAAATAAAATTCTAAAATCTATTGATTAAATTTTTATCAATTCATTTATTCCTTTTCCGCTACACATATAATAGATAGATAGATTGATGGATAGATAGATTGATATCTTCCATTTTTTCATTCTATTCACTTTTTTTTTCTTTTTATTCACATGTTTCATTTGATGATTGATTTTTTTTGTAAAAATACATGAAACTAAAAGTTATGAGAATGTCATAAGGAAATATGTAGACATTTATTCATTCCTGCTCTGATGGCCAGTACATGAGCACTTTTCTGATTTCCGAAAAAATATTTTTATATGGATTTTTGATTTCACTTACAGAGAGATAGATAGATAGATAGATAGATAGATATAATTAATTGATTGATTTTAACGGTGCGTCAACCCATCTAGGATCATTTCATGCCAAGAGGTTCGGGAATAGCAATCATGTTTAGATTTTTTGTGTAGTTCTTTCGCAAGAGTGTTTTTATTTTTTGTGTTTTTTTTTACCTACGGTCCTTTCGAATATGAATAATTTTTAAACAGATCCATTTGACCCATAAATGAGACTCAATTAGGTACGTTCTACTATAGACTCCTAAACATGAACACGTGAGCATTGACCGACCAGCAAAAACTTAGATAAGGTGTTTGCAGATGCCGTCTACAAGGTTGACCAAGAGTAATGGCCCATAGGGACGAATGGCAAGAGAGAGAGAGAGAGAGAGAGAGAGAGAGAGAGAGAGAGCCATGGGAATCAATGCGGTCGGTACGCTTTGATGATGATGATAATGATGATGATGACATTTTATAGCTTCCAGAATTGAACTTATAGGGGGGGGGTATAATAGCAAAGAACATAGTAAAGTCTTTTCTGAATAAATCAATAGATTCCTATTGATTATACGGTTGAAAATAACCCACTGTACTTTATTTTTAACTTCTGAATATTATGTGTTGTTCAATATTCAAGACAGAAACTCTGACTTTTCATCGGAGGACTTGAAGGAGAAAACAGATAATGTCCAAATATTGAGTTTTACATGGCGGGTCGAGACACATATACATACAGTTAGTAGACAGATGTGATTTTTTTCTTTCGATATTCTATTCACATGTCTCATCTGATGATTGTAGTTTTTTGTAAAAATACATGAAACTAATAGTAATGAGACTGTCATGAGGAGGTGGGTAGACATGTATTGATTTTAGATTTTATCCTTTTCTACTGGCCAGTATTTGTGCACCTTTCTGATTTATAGACTTTTTATTTCACTTGTAAATATGTGTGTTTGTCACAATCACACCGGACGAGCATGATACGACGTAAGATCATTTCTAAGCTAAGTTTAACAGAGTTAACTTCAATGTTTTCCTTCTCCTATATCGGTTGCCATACCAAATTTGCAGAGGCCTACTATTTACCTATAGTTATAGAGAGATAACTGAATTCATTCTTTTTCAAAGAATATTAGCGTATGTGAAACGCAGACAGCCTCATCCAGGATTTGAACTCGTGTCACCGTGTTCATCTGCATTTCACCACAAGCTGCTATATATATATATATATATATATATATATATATATATATATATATCTGTATGTATTCATGTGTGTATGAATGTGCATATATCTGAATGTATGATTGTTTTGGAAAATTGGAAAGTGGAGAAGAAACTGGAGGAAAAACTCTAGCAGAAATTAAAATTCAAAAAAGGTTCTTCAACGGAGACCCATTCTCATTGACAGCTTCTTCCACGGGGACCCATTCTCATTGAAGGCTTCTTCCACGGTCACCCATTCTCATTGAAGGCTTCTTCCACGGAGACCCATTCTCATTGACGGCTTATTCCACGGAGACACATTCTCATTGAAGGCTTCTTCCACGGAGACCCATTCTCATCGACGGCTTCTTCCACGGAGACACATTCTCATTGAAGGCTTCTTCCACGGAGACCCATTCTCATTGACGGCTTATTCCACGGAGACCCATTCTCATTGACGACTTCTTCCACGGAGACCCATTCTCATTGAAGGCTTCTTCCACGGAAACCCATTCTCATTAACAACTTCTTCCACGGAGACACATTCTCATTGAAGGCTTCTTCCACGAAGACCCATTCTCATTGAAGGCTTCTTCCACGGAGACCCATTCTCATCGACGGATTCTTCCACGGAGACCCATTCTAATTGAAAGCTTCTTCCACGGAGACTCATTCTCATTGACGACTTCTTCCATTGACACCCATTCTCATTGACGACTTCTTCCACAGACACCCATTCTCATTGACGGCTTCTTACACAGACCCATTCTCATTGACGGCTTCTTACACGGAGACCCATTCTCATTGACGGCTTCTTCCAATGACACCCATTCTCATTGACGGCTTCTTCCACGGAGACCCATTCTCATTGACGGCTTCTTCCACGGAGACCCATTCTCATTGACGACTTCTTCTACGGAGACCCATTCTAATTGAAAGCTTCTTCCACGGAGACTCATTCTCATTGACGACTTTTCCCAGGGAGACCCATTCTCATTGACTACTTCTTCCACGGAGACCCATTCTCATTGACGACTTCTTCCAGAGAGACCCATTCTCTCTGATGGCTTCTTCAACGGAGACACATTCTCATTGAAGGCTTCTTCCACGGAGACCCATTCTCATTGACGGCTTTTTCCAATGACACCCATTCTCATTGACGGCTTCTTCCACGGAGACCCATTCTCATTGACGACTTCTTCCACGGACACCCATTCTCATTGATGACTTCTTCCACGGAGACCCATTCTAATTGAAAGCTTCTTCCACGGAGACTCATTCTCATTGACGACTTCTCCCAGGGAGACCCATTCTCATTGACTACTTCTTCCACGGAGACCCATTCTCAATGACGACTTCTTCCACAGAGACCCATTCTCTCTGATGGCTTCTTCAACGGAGACACATTTTAATTGAAGGCTTCTTCCACGGAGACCCATTCTCATTGAAGGTTTCTTCTACGGAGACCTATTCTCATCGACGTCTTCTTCCACAGAGACCCATTCTCATCGACGGCTTCTTCCACGGAGACACATTCTTATTGAAGGCTTCTTCCACAGAGACCCATTATCATTGAAGGCTTCTTCCACGGAGACACTTTCTCATTGAAGTGTTCGTTCACGGAAAACCATTCTCATTGACGACTTCTTCTTCCAAGGAGACCCATTCTCATTGAAGGCTTCTTCCTCGGAGACCCATTCTCATTGACGGCTTCTTTAACGGAGACACATTCTCATTGACGGCTTCTTTAACGGAGACCCATTCTCATTGAAGGCTTTTTCCACGGAGACCCATTCTCATTGACGAATTCTTCCACGGAGACACATTCTCATTGAAGGCTCCTTCCACGGACACCCATTCTCACTGACGGCTTGTTCCACGGAGACCCATTCTCATTGAAGGCTTCTTCCACGGAGACCCATTCTCATTGAAGGCTTCTTCCACGGAGACACATTCTCATTGAAATCTTCTTCCATTGACACCCATTCTCATTAAAGGCTTTTTCCACTGAGACCCATTTTCATCGACGGCTACTTCCACGGAGACCCATTTCCATTGAAGGCTTCTTCCACGGAGACCTATTCTCATTGAAGGTATCTTCCACGGAGACCCATTCTCATTGAAGGCTTCTTCCACGGAGACCCATTTCCATTGAAGGCTTCTTCCACGGAGACCCATTCTCACTGAAGGCTTCTTCCACGGAGAACCATTCTCGTCGACGTCTTCTTCCGCAGAGACCCATTCTCATCGACGGCTTCTTCCACGGAGACCCATTCTTATTGACGGCTTCTTCCACAGAGACCCATTCTCATTGAAGGCTTCCTCCTCGGAGACCCATTCTCATTGACGACTTCTTTCACGGAGACCCATTCACATTGACGGCTTCTTCAACAGAGACATTCTCATTGAAGGCTTCTTCCACAGAGAACCATTCCCATTGAAGGCTCTTTCCACGGAGACCCATTCTCATTGAAGGCTTCTTCCACGGAGACCCATTCTCATTGACGGCTTCTTCCACGGAGACACATTCTAATTGACGGCTTCTTCCACGAAGACACATTCTCATTGACGACTTCTTCAACAGAGTCCCATTCTCATTGACGACTTCTTCCACGGAGACCCATTCTAATTCACGACTACTTCCACGGAGACTCATTCTAATTGAAGGCTTCTTCCACGGAGACCCATTCTCATTGACTACTTCTTCCACGGAGACACATTCTCATTGACTACTTCTTCCAGGGAGACCCATTCTCATTGACGACTTCTTCCAGGGGGACCAATTCTCATTGACGACTTCTTCCACGGAGACCGATTCGCTTTGACGACTTCTCCCAGGGAAACCCATTCTCATTGATGGCTTCTTCCAGGGAGACCCACTCTCATTGACTACTTCTTCCACGGAGATGCATTCTCATTAACGACTTCTTCCACGAAGACCCATTCTCACTGACGACTTCTTCCAGGGAGACCTATACTCATTGACGGCTTCTTCCACGGAGACCCATTCTTATTGACAGCTCCTTCCACAGAGAACCATTCTCATTGAAGGCTTCTTCCTCGGAGACCCATTCACATTGACGGCTTCTTCAACAGAGACATTCTCATTGAAGGCTTCTTCCACAGAGACACATTCCCATTGAAGGCTCCTTCCACGGAGACGCATTCTCATTGAAGGTTTCTTCCACGGAGACCCATTCTCATTGACGGCTTCTTCCACGGAGACCCATTCTCATTGACGGCTTCTTCAACGAAGACACATTCTCATTGACGACTTCTTCAACAGAAAACCATTCTCATTGACGACTTCTTCCACGGAGACCCATTCTAATTCACGACTTCTTCCATGGAGACTCATTCTAATTGAAGGCTTCTTCCACGGAGACCCATTCTCATTGACTACTTCTTTCACGGAGACACATTCTCATTGAAGATTTCTCCCACGGAGACCCATTCTCATTGACAACTTCTTTCAGGGGGACCGATTCTCTTTGACGACTTCTTCCAGGGAGACCCATTCTCATTGACTACTTCTTCAAAGGAGACCCATTCTCATTGACGACTTCTTCCACGGACACTCATTCTCATTGAAGGCTTCTTCCACAGACACCCATTCTCATTGAAGGCTTTTTCCAAGGAGACCCATTTTAATTGAAGGCTTCTTCCACGGTCACCCATTCTCATCGACGGCTTCTTCCACGGAGACTGATTCTCTTTGACGACTTCTTCCACGGAGACACATTCTCATTGACTACTTCTTCCAAGGAGACCCATTCTCATTGACGACTTCTTCCACGGACACCCATTCTCATTGAAGGCTTTTTCCAAGGAGACCCATTTTAATTGAAGGCTTCTTCCACGGTCACCCATTCTCATCGACGGCTTCTTCCACGGAGACGCATTCTCGTTGAAGGCTCCTTCCACGGAGACTCATTCTCATAGACAACTTCTTCCACGGAGACCCATTCTCATTGAAGACTTCTTCCACGGAGACCCATTCTCATTGTCGAATTCTTCCACGGAGACACATTCTTATTGACGACTTCTTCCATGGAGACCCATGCTTATTGAAGGCTTCTTCCACGAAGACCCATTTCCATTGAAGGCTTCTTCCACGGAGACCCATTCTCGTTGAAGGCTTCTTCCACAGAGACCCATTTCCATTGAAGGCTTCTTCCATGGAGACCCATTCTCATCAATAGATTCTTACGCAGAGACCCATTCTCATCGACGGCTTCTTCCACAGAGACACATTCTCATTGAAGGCTTCGTCCACGGAAAAGCATTCTCATTGACAACTTCTTCTTCCGCGGAGACCAATTCTCATTGAATTCTTCTTCCTCGGAGACCCATTCTCATTGACGGCTTCTTTCACGGAGTTCCATTCTCATTGACGGCTTCTTTCACGGAGAACCATTCTCATTGACGGCTTTTTCCACAGAGACCCATTCTCACTGAAGGCTTCTTCCTCGGAGACCCATTCTCATTGACGGCTTCTTTAACGGAGACCCATTCTCATTGACGGCTTCTTCCACGGAGACCCATTCATATTGATGAATTCTTCCACGGAGACCGATTCTCATTGAAGGCTTCTTCCACGGAGACCCATTCTCATTGAAGGCTTCTTCCACGGAGACCCATTCTCATTGACGGCTTCTTCCACGAAGACACATTCTCATTGACGACTTCTTCAACAGAGACAATTCTCATTGACAACTTCTTCCACGGAGACCCATTCTAATCCACGACTTCTTCCACGGAGACTCATTCTCATCTAGCGCTTCTTCCACGGAGACCTATTCTCATTGAAGACTTCTTCCACGGGGACCTATTGTCATTGACGACTTCTTCCACAGAGACCGATTCTTTTGACGACTTCTTCCACGGAGACCCATTCTCATTGATGGCTTCTTCCACGGAGACCCATTCTCATTGACGGCTTCTTCCACTGAGACACATTCTCATTGACGACTTCTTCCACGGAGACCCATTCTCCTTGACGACTTCTTCCATTGAGACCCATTCTCATTGACGACTTCTTCCAGGGAGACCCATTCTCATTGAAGGCTTCTTCCACGGAGAACCATTCTAATTGGAGGCTTTTTCCAGGGAGACCCATTTTCATTGAAGGCTTCTTCCTCGGTCACCCATTCTCATCGAAGGCTTCTTCCACGGAGACCCATTCTCGTTGAAGGTTTCTTCCACGGAGACTCATTCTCATAGAGGACTTCTTCCACGGAGACCCATTCTCATTGAAGACTTCTTCCACGGAGACCCATTCTCATTGAAGGCTCCTTCCACGGAGACCAATTCTCATTGTCGACTTCTTCCACGGAGACCCATTGTTAGTGACTACTTCTTCCATGGAGACCCATTTTATTGAAGGCTTCTTCCACGAAGACCCATTTCCATTGAAGGCTTCTTCCACGGAGACCCATTCTCGTTGAAAGCTTCTTCCACAGAGACCCATTTCCATTGAAGGCTTCTTCCACGGAGACCCATTCTCATTAACGACTTCTTGCACGGAGACCCATTCTCATTGAAGGCTTCTTCCACGGAGACCCATTCTCATTGACTACATTTTCCACGGAGACCCATTCTAATTGAAGGCTTCTTCCACGGAGACCAATTCTCATTGAAGGCTTCTTCCACGGAGACCCATTATCATCGACGGTTTCTTCCGCGAAGACCCATTCGCATTGAAGCCTTCTTCCACGTACCCCCATTCTCATTGACGGCTTCTTCCACGGACCACCATTCTCATTGAAGGCTTTTTCCACGGAGACCCATTCTCATTGAAGGCTTTTTCCACGGAGACCCATTCTCATTGAAGGCTTCTTCCACGGAGACCCATTCTCATTGAAGGCTTCTTCCACGGAGACCCAATTTCATTGAAGGCTTTTTCCACGGAGACCCATTCTCATTGAATGCTTTTTACACGGAGACCCATTCTCATTGACGAATTCTTCCACGGAGACTCATTTTTGTTGACGGCTTCTTCCACGAGACCCATTCTCATTGAAGGCTTCTTCAACAGAGACCCATTCTCATTGAAGGCTTCTTCCACGGAGACCCATTCTCATTGAAGGCTTCTTCCACGGAGACCCATTCTCATTGACGTCTTTTTCCACGGAGACCCATTTTCATTGACGGCTTCTTCCACGGAGACCCATTTTCATTGACTACTTCTTCCACGGAGACCCATTCTCATTGACTTCTTCTTTCCACGGAGACCCATTCTCATTGACGACTTCTTCCACGGACACCCATTTTCATTGATGGCTTTTTCCACGGAGACCCATTCTCATTGACGACTTCTTCCACAGAGACCCATTTTCATTGACGGCTTCTTCCCCGGAGACCCATTCTCAGTGAAGGTTTCTTCCACAGAGTCCCATTCTAATTGAAGGCTTCTTCCACGGAGACCCGTTCTCGTTGAAGGCTCCTTCCATAGAAACACATTATAATCGACGGCTTCTTCCACGGAGACCCATTCTCATTGAAGGCTTCTTCCACAGACACCCATTCTCATTGAAGGCTTCTTCCAGGGAGACCCATTCTCATTGACGGCTTCTTCCACGTAGACCAATTATCATCGACGGTTTCTTCCACTTAGACTCATTCTCATTGACGGCTTCTTCCACGGGGACCCATTCTCATTGAAGGCTTCTTCCACGGAGACCCATTCTCATTGACGACTTCTTCCACGGAGACCCATTCTCATTGAAGGCTTTTTCCACGAAGATCCATTCTCATTGACGGCTTCTTCCACAGAGACCCATTCTCATTGACGAATTCTTCCACGGAGACCCATTCTCATTGACGGCTTCTTCCACGGAGACCCATTCTCATTGACGGCTTCTTCCAAAGAGACCCATTCTCATTGACGGCTTCTTACACAGACACCCATTCTCATTGACGACTTCTTCCATTGAGACCCATTCTCATTGTCGGCTTCTTCCACGGAGACCCATTCTTATTGACGACTTCTTCCACGGAGACCCATTCTCATTGAAGGGTTCTTCCACGGAGACCCATTCTTATTGACCGCTTCTTTCACGGAGGCCCATTCTCATTGATGGCATCTACCACGTAGACCCATTCTCATCGACGGCTTTTTCCACGGAGACCCATTCTCATTGACGGCTTCTTCCACGAAGACCCATTCTCATTACTTTGTTATGGCAACGATGTCACTCAAATTTATATTTATTTAATACACAGGAGATAACAAATTTACAAAGGCACCCATAAAGAAAAGCCACTAGATGTTCATGTTTGACGAAATGTCCCGGTTTGTATGCAGATTGGTTTGTGTGAAAAGAGAAAAAAAAAAGGTCGAATTGTAAGGTTTGAAAGATTAGACTCGTTCACTGACCGAGGGGTGTGTATTACTTCTGACGGTCCGGTGCGAATTCTATCAAACTAGATCCGAGCAAATCTTACCAGCTCAAGAGGCGCCAGTAGACTCAAAGCACGTCTCCGACTCCAGTCGCTTTCTCTGACTAACTCCGACGGATTTCTTGACCAACTCTTTTCTGAATCTCTGGCCACACTTGTATATATGTAGGGGTATGTATTTCCTACTTCCGGGCTTTGAACCATCTATATGTCCCCAGGGAGTCTAAAAAGTGTGATTATTATCACACTGTAAGTCTTATGTCGCTGTTCAGCTTTATCAAACTATTTGATCGGGAGAAGTGTATAAGCGGCTTAAGCATAAAATACATACTGCCACACACACACACACACACACACACACACTCCACACACCCATGAAAATATGTCCTGGTCCCTATATCGATATACGTATGTATACGCACATATATATATACAAATACATATATACATATCCATGGTCCACTGGTAAACATACAAATATGTACACGGACAGTTGCATATACATACAGATATACACTCAAATCTACTCATATGTCTCCTGTAATATGAATGTATACACATATGTCTAACTCTATATACTACCACACAAAAGGTCCATTGTGTCACACATTGGTGATATTTATCAGAAATAAAAAATAACAAAATTAAAAAAAAATCATGCAAACTATTGGAATCTACGGCCAAGTTATCAGAACGTAATCAAAAAATGTTCCTT
Organism: Sepioteuthis lessoniana; assembly: GCA_963585895.1. Taxonomy (NCBI): domain Eukaryota; kingdom Metazoa; phylum Mollusca; class Cephalopoda; order Myopsida; family Loliginidae; genus Sepioteuthis; species Sepioteuthis lessoniana. Next base: position 19,260 of record CAUZXS010003493.1, read on the forward strand.
ATTCATAATAAAAAAATTAAAAAGAGAAACAAGAGAGGGAATAGAACTGTCCCATTAGGAAAACATTAAATTAATTCAAGGAAAAAAATACAAATACCGAGAAATATTAGAAGTGGATAACATCAAATAAACAGATGTAAGAAAAAACATCAAATAAACAGATGAAGAAAAAGCATCAAATAAACAAATGAAAGAAAAAGCATTAAAAAAACAGATGAAAGAAAAAGCATCAAATAAAAAGGTGAAAGAAAAACATCAAATAAACAGAAAAAACATCAAATAAACAAATGAAAAAAACATCAAATAAACAGATGAAAGAAAAAACATCAAATAAACAGATGTAAGAAAAAACATCAAATAAACAAATGAAAGAAAAACATCAAATAAACAGATGTAAGAAAAAACATCAAATAAACAAATGAAAAAGAAAACATCAAATAAACAGATGCAAGAAAAAACATCAAATAAACAAATGAAAAAAACATCAAATAAAGAGATGTAAGAAAAAACATCAAATAAACAAATGAAAGAAAAACATCAAATAAACAGATGTAAGAAAAAACATCAAATAAACAAATGAAAGAAAAACATCAAATAAACAGATGTAAGAAAAAACATCATATAAACAGATAAAAGAAAAAACATCAAATAAACAGATGTAAGAAAAAAAATCAAATAATTCTCCAGAAGGATAATGTAACTTTTAGAAACTAAATTCTTAGCCGATGATGCGAATAAATGAATAGGTACATGGGCGGTAATCCTTGTAAGATACACTGAGTTATTCTTCGAATGGGCAAGGGAGCAACTCAGATAAGTCAAAGGATAAAGAGATTGTTACTTATCCACTCAGTCTTACAATTGACCAATGACATTAATAGACTCTATGTGGCAATAAATTGAGGAGCAAAAGGATTTACTAACATTAATGATTGCGTAAATGCAACTCTACAAGGATTCGAGAAATATTTTTTAAAAAGAGCAAAGAAAGCCAACTACAGCACCATCAACAGAATCAACTTAAGGATAAACAAGAAAGCAACAACAACAACAAAAAAAAACCACTAGAAAACAAAGATCGGAATAAAAACAACTGTATAAATACTTCAAACTAATGAAATTTCGTGTGAAATGAGGAGGACATGGCTAAAAAGGGAAAATCTAAAGAGGGAAAAGGAATCTCTTTTAATTGAAGCACAAAATAATTCCATAGGAACAAATTATGTCATAGCAAAAATTAATTGTACACAGAAGAATAGCAAGTGTAGATAAAGTGGTGATAGAGATGAAATGGTTAATCACATAAGTGAATGTAGCGTACAAGTATAAAGAGAATACAAGATTAGGCACGACTGGGTGTGAAAGGTGATCAACTGGGAATTGTGCAAAAGATTGAAATTTGGCCATGCTGATAAAGGATATATATATGCAAACCGGAATCTCTCCTACGAAATGATATGCATAACATTCTCTTAGAATTTGAGATACAAATTTATCACAAAATTCAAATTTGAAGATCAGACATTGTGTTAATTATCAAGAAGAAAATAGACTATCAACTTGTGACTTTTCCGTTTCAGCTGACTATTGAGTGACAATCTTAAAAAAACGAAAAAACAGAAGAGTAATTGGATCTTGCCAGAGATCTAAAAAAAAAATCTGTAGAACGTGAGGGTAATGGTAATAGTAATTGTCATTGGTTCTCTCGAAACGGTGCCAAAAAGTCTGGAAAAAAGACTGAAAGAACTTGAGATCAATGTAAGAATCGAGACCGTCAAGACCAGACAATTGTTAAAATCAACTTAGAAATCTTAAAGAATCTAAAATATTTGGAAGAGTCATGGAGACCTGCGGAGACTTGTTATCACTTAGTAGACAGCAGAAACCCCACAGTTTAAACTTGTGAGAAAAAAAACTTCTATGGGAAGAAAAAAAAACTAAATAGACACTTTAGAGGACAAAGTAAGAAAATTACGTGCGAAATGATCTGAACATGGCTGCGTGGATGAAACGTAAAAGGAAAAACTGAATTGCCATTAAGCAGCTTAGAATTATGCCATAAGAACAAGATAACATCCTGAACAGAAAACATTCGGGAGAATATCAAATGTAAGTTATGTGGGGGCATGAAACAATTAGCTCCGTGATGAGTAAATGTCGAAAACTGGCACAGAAGGATTACAAGATCAGATATGACAGATCAATAAATAAAAATAAAGGAAAGCAAAAATTGAATAAATACCAAGACCTTGCCGAAGAACTGAAAAACTATGGAATATGAAGTTGATGGTGATATCAGTTATAGAGGAAATCATTGAAACAATCAATAGGGAGACAATAAATGACTATTAGAGAATGTGTCCATGGGACCAAAGTTGACAGTTCCAGAAAAAAGATCCTTGCTCTCTTTTACTCGTGTTCTTTGAACAGTAGAGATGATGTCTCTTGTCCTGTCATTGAAACGTAAATCCAACATGACTCTGACCATTTTACTATCCATCATCAGCAAGAAGACTTTTTCCGTTTTTGTGCCCCTTCCATGTACTGCTTGTTCAATGAAAATATATGCATATTTATGGTTGTTGAGACGCGTTTGTGTATTATTTCTATTCTACTGGTCAGTATATCATATATATATTTGATGTTCTTGTATGTGTAAATGAGATTATCTTGTCTTTCTCTCAGTTTATTCTGAGTTAGTATATCAAGGATATACAAGGGTGGGTCGAAAAGTTCATAGACTGAAAAGTTCATATAATGACGTCATATCTGCTGTTGATAACTCTTTTGACCAATGGGGTTCAAACACTATGATACCAGTGAAAGAAATAGTTGAACAGCAAGAAGGACTATATTGTAAAATAAACCCTATTTGATCATATTCCATATTCGGCCTATGAACTTTTCAACCAACCCTCGTAATAATGCAAATATTAGTAAATAGAAAATCGACTGAATATTTTCTCTATTTCAAAGAAATTACAAACTGGAAAGAGAAATTTCAGTAACTGGAAATCTAAGAAATAATTGAATCCTTCCAAACTTCAGCATTGCTGAGACCGGCAAAAATACTTGAAAAATCCAGAAAAACTGAGGAAATTTGATGTCACTAGAACTTCAAATAAAGAAACCAGTAAAACACTCAAGTGAAAAACTCACAAGTAAAATAACTTGAAGAACAAACGCTGAATTTAAGTTTCAAAATATGATCCCCAAAAAGAATTGCAGGCGATATTTGGCGAATTTACAGAAAGATCAAAATTTGTGTAAATCCGGAAAAGACGATATCAGGTAGTTGTAAGTCGGGACACTGGATATAAAAACGTGTATAGAAGATAAAGCCCAATGTTCACTTAAAACAATATTCGTCAATCAAAAACACAATAGACTTTCAAAGAAGGGCTGCTTGTGTTCTGTAATGGTTAACGAGCTACACCAGCAAACAATCGTCAGTGAGTTCGATTCTCCTTGGGTGTTCTATTCACCCTAAAGAAACCCGGATGATATTGTAAATAAAATGTAGTGATAAAAAAGATCCCCACCGAATTTATCGTTTTTCACTATTTATTTGCATGAACTTGTATTTTAAAACAGCATGAAAATACATAGAACAACGTATTCAAAGTTGCCTCTTATCTTATTGCTAGTTTATTTCCCATAAAATACACGATACACAAGAAGGATGAACATAAATGTGTCTCCATACAGTCTAAGAACAAAATATAATTTATGCTTGGATCGAATGTATTTACAATGAAAAGGTCGATTATGTCTCGTTTATGTTTCCATAAAATAATTGAGTCGATCTGATACTGTGACAATGGTTTGATGAGTCATTGTACTGGTGTACTCGCCAACACACCCACACCCACACATACAGACGCAAGCACACACACACACGCGCGCGCGCGCGCGCACACACACACTCATGTATTCGTATATACCTGTGTGTGCATAAATCTGTGCTTCTATATAAAATAGAGAAGCAATAGAGAAATCATTAATAAAAATATAAAAAAAGACTTATGTCTTACGCCCAAATTGAAGTGAATGTATAGGTTCCGGTCAGATCACTGAAGTTAAGCCATGATGAGCCCGTTCAGCACTTTGATGGGTAACCAGCTAGGAACAGCAGTTACTGTAAGTAGCCTAAGGCTTGTGTAACAGACTTAGCAAATATTAGTAACCAACAAGGGAAGTAATGATGAATCTGGTCAGTACTTTAAGGGGTGACCAACAGCAGAAACTGTAAACAATCTAAGGCCTATGTTGTAGACTAATCAAAGCTTAATAAATAGTAAGTGAAGCTACGATGAGCCAAGTCAGTTCTTAGATGGGTGACCATTTAGACATAGCAGGTATTGTAAGCAATCCAAGTCTTGTGTTACACACTCAGCAAAGCTTAATAAATAAAAACAAACACAATTATGATTATCACTTTCGCCCACACATATACAATAAGATATGCTCATGAGGTTATGGTTATCGCACTAGGAAATGGATACGGCGGCACGAGTTCAATTCCTGGACGAGGCTGATTGCCTTTCACATAGCACTAATATCCTTGGGAAAGGCATGAATCTAACAATTCTCCGTCCAGTTACGGGTAAACACTTGGGTAGACTGGTTTATTTAGCCTTAGTTAGACAACCAGTCTACGAGGAAAATTCTGAATTAAAACCTGCTAAACACCTCTTAAAAATTGACCTTGTGTTTAGATGTCTTATATAAGTTTCACAGCTTCGTGTGCACGTCTTCGTTTAGATTTTTTTCGGCATCTTTCAATTTCTCATGGCGGAAAAAAAAATGAACAAGATTTTGAATCAAATTTTACCCAAAAAACTGGACCATTTGATTCTGAAATGCTGAAATGATTTTATGATGTAATAAGCGGTAACAGTGTTTGACTGACACTGTCCCTTCAAGAAAGCAAACATATCAATCGAAAGTGATGAGCATCCAGGGAGGCTTTCTACCAGCAGAAACACGTGCGCAGTCTGGAGGAAGCGAATAGAAGGTTGACTATCAAGGAGCTTTGAGATAAGCTTGGCATTTCTACTGGGTCCTGTCAAGCAATTTTTACTGAAGATTTTAAGTTGCAACCAAGTTTGTTTAAGGACTTCTAACAGCAGAGTAGAGAATATCAAACGGTCATGATAACTGTTTGCTTCAGTAAACAGAAATCAATTGGAAACTTTTAACAACAGTTCACAGTAAATGACGAATCGTTGGTATATTACGAGGATAGCGTAAAGTGGTAATTATTTGAGACTGTGCAAAATAAAAACTTCCTCAATATTTTAGTTTCTTTTTTGGTTCTTCTGTAAAATAAGTCGCTTATTTTGCTGAATGCAAGAAAAAATCTTTAGATGAAAAAGAGAAAGTTAACCTTGCTTGATTTAAGAGGACTCTTTAATCAATAACTAAGAAATATATATATATATATATATATATATATATATATATATATATATATGTGTGTGTGTGTGTGTGTGTGTGTGTGTGTGTGTGTGTGTGTAGAAAAAAAATATATATGTAGAAAAATAGTAAGAAAAAGTTGGCCCAACTTACTATACATATTTTCCCCTAGGTTTTTGCATTTCACATTTCTAATCATCCATCGTTAACTTAAAATTATTAATATCACCCCTCATGGTCCTGATGATGGTTCAGTAGAACCGAAACGCTATAGTGTCGACCCGTTAATAAATCATTCCTTCCACTTGGATCGTTGTTATCAGTTTTTCTACATATCGTCGGATTACAATCCTTTATTTACTCTTTATATATATATATATATATATATATATATATATATATATATATATATATATATATATGCTCTCTTTTTTAAATAGCTGTACTTTAAATAGATTTTGAAGGATTGAGATACATTAATATGTATTTAAAAAATTATACACGACGAGTTTGTAACAAAATGTAACTTAAGTTTATAATAGAGGAATCTTCTGGGTAGTGTGATAAAAAGTTAATGCGGAAAGGAATTATTGATAAAACAAGCAAACATTAAAATAAATAACAGGAGTTTGAGTTATATTTTCGTGTGATTGTTATATTTTGTACGTAAATGTTTTAGTCTTTTTTTTATAATTGTTTACATGTATGTCAGTTCTGAATTCCTTGGTTATCGTTGAGATTTAGGTTAGGAACAAGTATATGGCTACAATTCTGAAACTATGGTTCAGCCTCTGTGAGGAAATCTTCGTTATCGTCAAGATCAAAGAAGATTCTATTAATCCAGGGTAATACGAATATTCTCCTCACTGTTTTTAGAGACATAGTTCAGCATCAATATACTTCTAAAAGTCAAACAGTTATCAAACAGTTATCAAACAATATTACCTTGAAGTTTTACACCATCTCCGTAATAAAGTGTAGACTGACTGACCTTTGGTCAATGGGTCAGTAACAGAATCAGCAAGAAAATGTATCTCTACAATCTACTCAACTAGTCCAGTAATTTAGGGCGAACACACAGGATTATGCTAGTGTAACATCCTCAATACTTAATACTCAATAGTTTCGGACCAATTTTTCTTGTTTTCTTCACCGAATCTTAAAGGTATATGAAGACCTGAAAGACATTTAAAGAAATTACGATGGTGCAACTTCACACCATATAAAAAAGTTATAAATCACAGTTATAAAGATGTTGAATGCTAAGGGGACTATATTGAAGAAAATTAACGTTTCTTTTATCATTCATTACTGTCTTGATAAATACAACTTCAGTCTTGATACTTTTTAATAGATTTCATATATTAACTGATCACACAATCATTTAAATATTTAATTGAGCAAGACAAGTTTTTAAAAGGTATTCTTCCCACCTCAAAAAAAAAAAAAAAAAAAAGAACATATTTGTAAACTCTTACACGAAAATTACATGAACAAATAATTTTTTTTAGATAGAAATATTTTTGCAAAAACTATCCAATCAGAAATTGAAGAGAATAATTTTTAACTTTTAAATTTTGTTATCTAATTATTTTTCTTTCATATACTTCTTCCCACCTCAAAGAAAGAAAGAAAGAAAGAAAGAAAGAAAGAAAGAAAGAAATTCCAATCGAATAAAATAATTATTTTCTTCAATACATGCTTCTTGCTAAATGCAACATCAATGTTCATAATTTTTTAATACATCTCATGAATTAACGAATCATAAAGTTTTATTTCTTTATTTCGCGCAATAAGAGATTAATTAATTTGTTAATTAATTATAAAATACAACAATTATAAAAATCACAAAAGTCAGCCGAAAGTTTTGCAATATCTTGGTGCATACAAGTTTGCAGGGTGTATATCACGTGACCGAAGCAGTTCAAGCCGTGAAAGATACACACACTGTGATTGGTAGTATCATGGTAGTTGGTGCGCTGATTCTTTGTGTATTACTTCACTCCCTGTGAGATTTGAAAGTCGTATAGAAGAACATACAACATACAACAAGTCTAATTCACGAACTTATGCTTTATGAGTTCGATCTGAGCCATAACACTGTGATATCAACGAAAAACATTAGTTGAGCAGAAGGTGAAGGGTCAGTTGATCAAAGTACAGTAACCAGATGGTTCGAAAAATTTCGCTCGGGCTACAAGAACCTCAACTATTCGGTAAAGATAGGAAGGCTTAAAACAGTAGATTCCGAGGCCGTGTTCCGAGCCATAGAGACAAATCCGACGAGTAGCAGAGAATATCAGGCGAGCTCGGCATCTCACAGTTCCGTGTGGTTAGTCACCTTCACGACCTAAGTAAATCCGGCAAGTAGCAATGGGAGAGTATCAGGCGAGCTCGGCATCTCACAGTCCAATGTGGTTGGTCACCTTCACGACTTCGGCAATTGTGCCCCTCGTACAACCAAAATATTGGAAAAAGTTTTGTCTTTGCCCTAACAACAATTATAACTGTTATAAAACTTATGTAACGATAAAAGTTTCGTTCTTCTGGGAGACTTTAGTCACGACGATTATTTCTTCTTTTTTCTTATTAGTTCGAGAACTTTCCTCATTTCACAAAAAAGATGCCCACGATGACGTTACTTTGTCTTATCCAAATTGTTGGTAATATTAATCTTGTGCTTTTCAGATTATTATTTAATAAAACATGATGAAATGCTTATTTTCTGGGGTTGACGGTGAATAAGGTGACCGAAGTGGGGATACTAAATATAGGCACACACACATACACACACACGCACACACACACACGTGCGCGCGCGCACACACACACACTTACAAACTAGCATTTAGGGGCGCTCGTGGTGTAATGGTTATCATTGTAGGAAATGGACACAGGAACCCGAAATTAAATCCTAGACGAAACTGTTGGCAATTTACATAGCGCTAATACATTTGGATAAAGGTATGAATCCAGTTATTCTCCCGCTAGCTATGGGTAAATACTGGGGCAGACTGGCCACTTTAACCTTGGTATGGCAACCAGTCTAGGAGAAGGAAAACTCTAACTTCAAATCTATTAAACTTTGCGTAAAAATTGACCTTGTGTCAAATCCTGCTTGTACGGAGGGGGTGGTTAATATATATATATACAAGCATAATTCCCCCACCGCCACCAGAAATGCCGATATGCAACTGAAGAATTGGAAACGTTCTATAACAGAATAGGCGAGGATAATAATTCAAATTAATTAACGATAACTCTGCACCTTAGAAATTCTGGAAGATGAATTATTGTTTGAATAGTTTAATAAACCTTACTCTCTGTCTGTTTCTGTCTTTCTATCTCAAAAAAAAAAACGTCGAGTACAGCTAATTCAGTTGAATATTTCAGATGTGTGGGATAACAGTTCATATGATGATCGTAATCGAGAAACTCTGATTCATGAGTTTATAACCTGTTTTATATTGGACATCTTGTATGTATTTTTTATATATCTTTTTACAATTTAAATATATTGGGATATTGCTATACATTTTTGTGTATTAAACACAGTAAATATTTTACGAAATAGAGGGGCTTTTTGCGTTAAGTTGTTCATCTCTCTCTCTCTCTCTCTCTCTCTCCCTCTCTCTCTCTCTCTCTCTCTCCTATATATATGTATATATAAATATTTTATTCATGGAAAATTATCTTACGTTTTTTTTTTGTTTTCCTTTGCTTTTTTTTATTTTTGGCTGTTTCCATCCCCAAAAGTCTTCAAATCTGGTAATTTTACAAGAAATATTTAAACAAAATAGTGTAAAATTTTATACGTGTAGCCGTTAAAGATCACCAGGAAAAAATATTCTTGTAATTTTTATATGTGTATGTGTATGTGCGTGTGTGTGTGTGTGTGTGTGCGTGTGTACGAGAAAATATAAGTTTATTTATTAGTGAACTATTCAAACAATTATCATTCTTTTTTTTTTGCTAAGATGAAGAAATATCATTAATCGGATTTCTGTCTGATGATTGTGCTCATCACATGAAACCTCAAGTAATGTATTTCTAGTGTTCATAATATTTTCAGATTTAATAACTGTCTGGCTATAATAAAATCGGACATATTTTTATGCAAAAATCATTCTTATTTAAATTCTTTTATTTAATATATATATATATATATATATATATATATATATATAGATAGATAGATAGATAGATAGATATAGATAAGAGGTTTTGTTCAAAAACTTCTAAGCCTGATCCAGAAAAAACAGAAAAGCTGAACATTTTTTATGATTTGAACACTCTACTACTTATAAAAGTAGAAAAATCTAAATAAATTTTTCTAGTTGTGTGATTCCACAACAAAAAATGTTTCGCTTTGCTTTTCTTTCTGGGTCAGGCTTAGAACTTTCTGAACCAAATATCGTATATATAACTTACTCAGCTTGCAACAAGCAGGTAAAAATAGCAGATTTTGTTTGGAGGAAAAATTATGCATTTTGGAACATATTGAATACAAATGACTGAACAAAAGAAATGAAATGTAGACATATTAACACATTTTTCATGTGTCATTTTACTACCTGTCTAATTCAATATCTCTTCTCTTCTGTTTTGCCAGCTCTGTGTGTGTGTGTGTGTGTGTGTGTGTGTGTGTGTGTGTGTGTGTGTGTGTGTGTGTGTGTGTGTGTGTGTGTGTATGTGTCTTTTGTTTTTTGCTTGTTCTTGCTATGTTCTTCCTTCTGAATACATGACTTTACACCACGATATAATTAGGATCGATGGGCAACTTTTCTCACTTTTCGGTCTGATGATTGTGCACGCTACAGGAAACAATCCAACAAGGCTTTTAGCGTTCCTAATTCAATATCTTTTTGGGTTGCATTCCTGCTCTGAAGTAGCGCTGTCGAGCACTTTTTCTTGAAAACTCTTATTATTTGCATTTATTTTTTACTTTACATATACTGCTTATATATATATATATATAGATGCGTGTGTGTGTGTATGTGTGTATGTGTGTGTCTGCACGTGCACGAGCAATTACCCAACACCAACAATGTCAATTTTTAAGCGGAGTTTAAGAGGTTTAAATTCAGAGTTTTCATTCTCCCAGACTAGTTTCCTTACCAAAGTTAAGGAGCCCAATCTGCTCTACTATTTACCCGTAGCTAGAGAGAGAATATTTGGATGCATACCTTTCCAAAAAGTATTACTGCTATGTGAAATGAAAAAAACCTCGTCAAGGATTTAAATTCGGGTCTCTGTGTCTATTTCCTATGACGATAACCATAACACTACAAGCGTATTAAAGAAAAAATTCCTCAATTTACTACTTAGAGTTTCACAATCTTTTGAACATCAGATAAGTGTTTTTAATTTGATACACACGTATTGTATCTTCTTGAATTGTCATGGCACATAAAAGCTTTCCTTGATATTAACCTACTTAGAGTTCTATACAATTTCTATCTTTTCACTTAAACAGTAAAAGAATGTAAATATAGAAACTAAACAGAACAGGACTAGAATTGAAACTTTAAAAGTAAATCACAAACACCTGAAAATACCGTTGCTATCTAAGGAAGGTTCCCCAAAAAAGTCAACTCTTTATCAAGTTCATTACCAAATATTTGGGAAGGTATTGTGTCTGGCACCAAATACGTTCGGTAAAATTCTGCCAGCACTTCAAAGAAAAACTTAAATAACCATTTAACTGGTTGACCAAGAGGAACAGTTTCACGTTTTGCTTATTATCTCTCCCCGCTTTGTTGTTTTTTCAGGTAGGACGTCGAAAATCAGGTAGGTCTTTTTCAGTGGATAAGAGTGACTAGAATGAATTTGAAGGACAACCCGAGCAATCGGCATCTTCAATGTAAAATTAACCTTTTTTTAATGTCGAAGCCATTTGAAAGCTACTGCTACTGCTGCCCTGTCATTATCTTCGTCATCAAAGACTTTTTGTTTGGGGAGTCACCGTGGGATAATAGGTAAGGTGCTAGACAGCGACATCATTTTAAGTGATTTCGAACTGAAATCGCGCTATTGCGTTCACGAAACAAATAATGTCCCTTAGGAAAGGCATGAACCCCTAATCCTACAACCAGCTATTCGTTAAATAGCGCCACTACTGTCCTACAAGGATGGCTTTGGCATTAAATAACCAATGAACTTTGATATGCCTTTTAACAAAACAAAAAAACGAAAAGCTTTTTTGTTTAACCCGAACTGTTACAGATGAAATTTTTCACATCCATCACGTGTATTTTTGTGACTTTCCACTTGTCTCTTTTTTCTCTCAGTAAATACGAACGTACGTACACACACATTCACACACACACACACACACATATTCACACGCAGGCGCGGGCCCAAACACGCTAACACACACACACACACACACACATACATACATATATATGTGTATATATAGTGAGAAAGAAAGAGAGAGAGAGAGAGAGATGGAGGGAGAGAGGGAGGGAGAGAGTTTATATGTAAAATTATAAGTGACGTTTGTGAATTGCGTCATGGTTCTGCTTTCTTCATTGACCGTACCCTACATACACCAACGAATTACGTCATGGTTCTGCTTTCTTCATAGACCGTACCCTACATACAGGAATGAATTGCGTCATGGAGCTGCGTTCCTCATAGACAATACCAAAGTATCACCTATGAATTGCGTCATGATTCTGTTTTTCTCATGGACCGTACCCTAAATACACTAATGTATGACGTCATTGTGCTGCTTTCCTCATAGACTGTACCCTACATACCCTAATGAATTAGGTCATGGTTCTGTTTTCCCCACACACCATACCCTACATACTCTAACGAATTGCGTCTTGGTTCTGCTTTCTTCATAGACCATAATGGGTTTTCCAAACCTTATAGTGGTCACAGATCACGAATCACTTAAAGGATTATTCAGAAATAGGGACATTAGTACAATCCAAATCCCCGATTATTCAGGTTAAAGGAGAAAGCTCTTGGGTACTGCCCTGGGAAGTGGCACAGAGCCTCTGATGCAGTCTCTCGCAACCCAGCAATCATCTAGCAAATACTGCTAAATCTATTCCCAGCTGAACCCACTCAGTAAGACATCATAGAGTCTGACGACATGGACGACTAAGTCAAATCAACAACCTTACTAGCAATATTCGGAGTGAGTGACAACATAATGCTCATCTTATGAGGAAAGCAACTCCATGATTTGTTAACATTACGAAACATTTTTTAAAAAAACGAAAATTTTTTAATTTAATTGTTTTCATGTCTTTATCTTTCATATATCTGATTTTCATAATTTAAAAATTGTAAACAATATCTTTTTCTACATTTTTGAAGGTTTTCTCATATTTTTGTCCAAATATATATATATATATATATATAATCCCCTATTTACGACTGTAAACTAAGTACCTATGAACTAAGGATGTTTTAATGTCTAAGTAATCTCTTCGCTTTGTATTCCAGTGATTCCCCGCCTTATATCTGCTTATTTCTCGCCATTCCTGCTTTTTAGCGATATCCTGAAAATAATCTCGTAGTAAGCTTCTACGTAGCTTTTAAACACTATTAATAATCGTCTCCGCATTCTTTTGACAAGGAAGCAACACGTGTTGATAAAAGCCAAAACCGCGTGGTATTTTATCGTAATAATATGTTAGAAGAATGAACATAGATATCATCATCATCATCACCAAGTCGTGCCGATAGCACGGAGTCCCTAAAATATCTCTCTCTCTCTCTCTCTCTCTCTCTCTCTCTCTCTCTCATCCTCCTCCATTCCTATTAGTAATCGCTTCCTACACGTTCTCTAGACACAGCACCCA
>CAUZXS010003493.1:37500-107500 GCA_963585895.1 Sepioteuthis lessoniana
CAAATCAACAACCCCCTATCACAGTAACTGAGACGATAGATACAGGAAAGCCAGAGACTCCTAACCAAACACTACATGAAAATGACTCATATACAGCAAATACACAAGGAACTGCCCCAATAAACTATAGATCCATATCGTGCCTACCGATGATATGGAAAATACTAACGGCACAAATTAGGGATATCTACTATTCATTGGTAAGCCGCGGAATCTTCCTCGACGAACAGAAAGGATGCCGCAAGAGAACCAGAGACACAGTGGTACTACTATATATCGATCAAAACATTCCCAACGAAAGTAAAACGAGACGGAAAAATCTAGCTCGGGTCTAGATCGACTGCAAAAACACTTACGATATGGGCCCCCAAAGCTGGATACTACACTGTCTCAAAGTGTATAAAATACCCGACCAAATCGTACAGTTTATCGAGAAGACCATGCAAACCTGGTGAGTGGAATTGACCGCAGGAGGACAAAGCTTAGCAGAGGTAAAGATTTAAAGAGGCATATTCCAGGGAGATGCACTATCACCATTACTATTTGTGATAGCCATGATGCCACTCAACCACATCTTTAGGAAATGCACAGCCAGATACAAACTCCGTAAATCGCAGGAAAATATCAACCACTTCATGTACAGCGATGGACATCAAACTTTTGGTCGAAAACGAAAAAAAAAAGTTGAAACCCTAATCCAAACGGTGAGAAATCAGTCAAGATATAGGGATGGAATTTGGCATTGAAAAATGCACCTTGCTCGTAAAGAAAAGTGGCAAACGACACATAAGAGAAGGAGTCGAACTACCAAATCAAGTAGTCTTCAGAACGCTCGGAGAAAAGGAAATCTACAGATACTTGGGGATATTGAAAACTGACACCATCAAACGAATGAAATGAAAGAAAAAATGAAAGAAGAGTATCTCAGAAAATCCAGAAAATTACTCGAAACAAAACTCTATGCAAGGAACCCAGTTAAAAGGATAAACAACCTGGGCTGTCCCTCTCGTAAGATACTCGGGACCCTTCTTGAAGTAGACTAGAGAAGAACTTAAGCAAATGGACCAGAGAACTAGAAAACTAATGACCATGCACAAGGCCTTGCATTCCAGAGATGACGTTGACAGACTATATGTGTCAAGAAGAGAGGGAGGAAGAGGACTTGCCAGCATTGAAAACAGCCTGGACACATCGATACAACGACTCGAAGATTACATACAAAAGTGCAGAGGAAGACTGATTACTGCCGCAAGAAACAATATTTACGGCATGATGACCAGAGGAACGACAATAACCAGAAAACAAAAGTGGGAAGAAAAACAACTCTATGGACGTTTTAAACGACTTACAAGCGACATCTTACGCGAGAAAACGTGGATGTGACTAAGAAAAAGAAACCTTAAGAGAGAAACTGAATATTTTCTAATAACAGCTGAAAGCAACGCCATAAGGACTAACCATATCAAAGCGAGAATAGATAAGATGCAACAAAACAGTTGATGTAGGTTATGTGGTGAAAGAGACGATACGATCAATCACATAATAAGCTAATGCAGCAAGAGTGTAAGACTAGGCCCGACTGGGTGGGCAAGCTGAAACACTGGGAACTGTGCAAGAAGTTCAAGTTTGACCATACGAACAAATGGTATATGCACAACCCAGCATCTGTCCTAGAGAATGAAACGCAAAAACTCCTCTCGGCTAGATGACTAGATCTTATAATGATCAACAAAAAAAAAAAAAACTTGCAGAATTGTGGACTTTGCTGTCCGGGCGGACCACAGAGTAAAATTGAAAGAATGTGAAAAGAGGAATAAGTACCTCGACCTTTGCTAGGGAATTGAAAAGGCTGTGGAACATGAAAGTGACGATTATACCAATTGTAATTGGTTGTCTTGGTGCAGTCACTAAAGGACTAATACAAGGACTTTGGAATAAGAGGACGAGTGGAGACCATCCAAACTACTAGAAGAAGAAGAAGAAGAAGAAGAAGAAGAAGAAGAAGAAGAAGAAGAAGAAGAACTGATAAGAGAAGCCAAAAGAGATACTATTCTCTGTTACTTTGCTGTCCAAAAAATAAATACCAATAGACCATATAAAGTGGTTAAGGACTGTAAACGAAAAATCTACCTTCCAACTGATGTTAGTACTGACATATAACAAATCAAAGTGTATAACAAAATAAGTAAATACAAAGATGTGGAAACAGAAATTGAAAAAATGTGGTACATTAAAATTACCACTCTGCCAATAATGGTGGGAACTCTGTATATTGTCAAGAAAGACATAGATAAATGTACATTATCAAGAATAGTTGGCAGTCACAGCTAATAAGAAATGGGACTGAAAGAAATCACCCATAAAAAGCAGCAAAAAGCATAAATACATTTCTATATTAATACTTTCTGCATATTCAGCTATGGTGAAGCATAAATAGATAAGATGCAACAAAACAGCAAATATAGGTTTTGCGGTTATAGAAACGAAACGAATAATTACATAATAAACGAATGCAATAAATTAGATTAGAGAAAGTATAAAACTAGACAACTTTGGGTAAGAAAGTGATCCACTGGGAATTGTGCAATAAACTAAAATTTGACCGTACGGACAAGTAGTATATCCATAATTCTTCCTGGGGAATAAAACGCGCAAACTTCTGTAGGATTTTGAGATACAAATGGATCACTTAATCTCGACCAGACGACCAGACCTATTGATGGTAATCAAAAAAGAGAACTTGCTGAATAGTTAACTTTACCGTCCTGGCAGACCAAATAGTTAAAATAAAAGAAATTGAAAAGAGAGATAGGTCCTGAGACCTTGCCAGAGAACTAAAAAAGTGACAGTGATCCCAATTGTAATTGGTGCACTAGGTACAGTCACCAAAGGATTGGTAAAGGGGCTGAAAAACTTGGAAATAAGAGGACAGATAGAGACCATCCAAACTACAGCATTAAGATCGGCCAGAATACTGAGAACAGTTCTGGAGACTTGAGGAGACTAGCTGTTACTCAGACTCCTGTAAAAAACCATCAGTTAAGGCTGGTTTGAAAAACACGCAAGGAATAATAATAATAATAATAATAAGTCGATAAATATTTATCCAACTTTTTCAACACGAGTAGGAAACGACACAAGGACAATTTTTAAGCGAAGTAAAGCTGCTTTGAATTCAGGTTTCCTTGTAGACTGCTGCAAGTGTAGTCTACTTTTTAGCTTATGGTGAGAATAGATGACTTCATGCCTTTATTAAGGTTGTTTATTTGGTTGTGTTTTATGGCATATCAACACTTGTAGATTATTTAATGCCAAATCCTGTTTAAGCATTATATGATATATGTAAACGAATGATTTGTTGATAAAATCATTTTTAATCGACACTGAGTTATTTGATTGCACACAAATAATTTCATGTATTGTTACCGAACATTAATAGTTTTATGAGCACACATTTAAATTAGTTGAGTTTAGTCGGCGTTTTATGACTTATCAACCATTGTAGGTTATTTAATGCCTAATTCTGTTTATATATATATATATATATATATATATATATATATATATATATGATTTGTAAACACATTTTGTAGACAACGTTCCTCAACGAGCCTGGCCTCTCTTTTGCACATAGTTAAATGGTTTCAAGTATTGCTATAAAACAGTGACAATTTAATATCGGTTATTTGTTTGCACACAGTTTGTTCTATTTGACCCATAAATAGGACCCTATCAGGTGCTACCACTCCAGGTCGAAGTGGACATGGGAGCAATGGCAAGGAGTACTCCACATTCTGCAAATATCCAACGCAAGAGCCTCAGCATCGGATGGTTTAATGTCATATCCAGGATATTCTTTGTTGGGGTTCTTACCCCTCTGCAGAGATGCAGTCGGCATATTCTACAGCCACAGCCGACAGGATTTTTTCCCATGGGCATTGGCGTGAAGTGAAATACAAATAACCTTTTTCAAGATTTGATCTTAGTTCGCTTCTTCCGTTTTCTGCGATGATAACCTTACCCCCCACGCAGCAATTTCGTGGTAAAGCTTTATCTACTGAGTATTCAGTTTCAAACCTTGAGACAGCAGACTCTTATACTTTCTACCATCACAGAACTAACATATCCGAACAGGCTGTCTGTTGTTAACGTATCTGCAGGTAAGTAGACAAGAAACATTGTTTAATATATTTTCGTATACAGACTGGAAATTCTATTAACCTAAATGAAAACTCCACTTGTTCTTCACCCATATTATTTTATCTTTTGACGATAAAAATAAGCAAACGAACAAAGTGGCCTCAGTATTTTGATAAAAACATGCATTGACAGAAAGCAGATCCGAGTGTGGTTTTATATACAACAGAAATTAAAATCAAATCTCCTAATTGATAGAATATTAGATCGACACTTTCTTCAAAAAAGAGTTTTTTTAGACTATCTTATGGGTCTTTTATGCGATCTTGAAGTATCTATACGCTTAATTTTTACATAAACATCGTATACTTCAAGTACCTGTACAAAACCGAATTCTGTGGTGGAGTGCGATATCTTAGCAAGCGAGTTCAATCTCCAGTCTCGTAATTACTTTCACTTTCGGACTAATGCTCCTTGGGAAAGGAATGAACCTCCTTATTCCCTCAGCTCTGGGTTAAATATTACCGCTACGGTTCTTTGACAAGGATGGCTTTGACATTAGATAACACAATAAGCTTGATATACTATTAAACAAAAGAAACCAAATTAACCCTAAATATTATTATGTCTTGAAAACCTGAATACTTTACTTTGTTGTTGAAAAAAAAAGGAAAATGAAGCTTTAAGGTCGGGTCAGCTTTTACAATCAAATCATCTCTAAAGTTGAGAAGGGAGAGTCTCTGTGGAGTAGTGACTAATGTGCCGGACTGCAAAATCATAGGAAGCGAGTTCAAACTCGAGTCGCATTGTTACGTTTACTCCCCCCCTCGGAAATATATGAACTCCCTTATCCTTCTGTTATCAGTTAAATAGTACCACTACAGTTCTTCGGTAAGGATGACTTTAGCTTTTAATACCCTACGAAGTCTGATATGCCATTAAATAAATAACCAAAAACAAAGCCGAAATCCATAATACTCTAATATGAGATCGAATCTTCTGGGTCATTAAATATCTCTATCCCAACAACATCACAAAGAATAATGATTTGCTTCGAAATTATTGCTTAGTCTTTTCAAGTTGTTATACTAATAATATCTGGTGATCTTCTTTGAAGTCCAAATGACAACAAATATTCTCTGCTTTTTTTTTTTTTTTTTTGGTCTTTCTTCTTAGTATTCTTACCGATTTCAATCAATACAATTAGTCTGGATTTTCATTTCACCAATTTCTTTTCCAGATTATTTGGGATTGTTCTTTGTACTTCAACTATGATTCATCCCAAAATCAAATCATTCTTATTTTAATTCTAACTGATCTTAACAACGTCGTGGATGATCACAATTTTCCCTCTGGTCCTCCCCTTTGGTCTCTTGGGCCTTTGCTGACCCTTCCAGTCTCATTAACATCTATTGATATCACTGAAACTTTCATGATCCACAGATTTTTCAGCCTTCGGGCAAGATGCATTTGTCGAATGTTTTGCTTTCTTCTATTTTTACTCTAAGGTCCAACAAGATGACAATTTATTTTCTTCTTGTTAATACATCTGGGTCTGATATCGAGATTGTGGCAATCATTTGTATCTCAAAGTCACAATTCCCAGTGAATCACCTTCCCCTATTATTATTATTGTTACTCCTTTCGAGTTTTTCACACCAGCTCTCGCTGATGGTCTTTCCCTGAAGTCTGAGTGACAGCAAGTCTCCTCAAGTCTCCAGGACTCTTCTCAGCATCCTGGCCGATCTTAACAATACTGGAGTCTAGATGGTCTCCGTTCATCCTTTGATTTCGAAATCTTCCAGTCTCCTTACCAAGACTTTGAGGATTGTACCGAGTGCATCAATTACAATTTGTATCACCGTCACCTTCATGTTCCAGAGTTTATATATATATATATATATATATATATATATATATATATATATATATTGTTAATGATTTTCCTTATGACACCGGAAATATAACTTGCTTCTCAGAATACATGTTTAGGATCTGATTTTAAAAATCCACTACAAGACGTTTTATTTCAAGTTACTCTTACGTAACCAATTTTCTGAATTATCTTTCTTTTTTTTTTATTTTTCGTGTCCGTTTCCACCTGGTTATGTAAAGAAATATCCTCCAGTGAACTTATCTTCTCCGTTACCATTCTCTTCTGATGCTCGTCCTTCTATAACTTTCTTGATCACACCCATCTTTCCCATCTTTCTTTACGTTATTATCCTTTATCATAACTAGCTCTTCTTTCTTCAAGATATATTTCTTGATCATACCTTTCTTTTTTCACAATATCTTTCCTAGTAGGTTATTACTTTCTGTCAGATATTGAAAAAGCCACTCATTACAGCTTGCTAAGTGCGAATCTATAAAACTGTGTTCACTGGCAACACAATATTGAATACTCATCAACCCTCGTCCTTCAACAATCCGTGGTGTGTACAATAGAACCATACTTGCTTGTGGATGCAACGTATTGCATTCTATCATCAATTTCCGGCTGTTCCTTGCTAAACGTTCAATTTTGTCATTCGACCATTTGATGAGAGCAACACTGTATCTTACAACTGCAACAGTCCAGGTGTTGATTTCTATTATGAGGTTTCAGTTATTCAACTTGGTCTCTAGTAACAATTTAAGTCTTGTCAAATATGTCTCAGTCTCATTTGACTTTATCCTCTCGTCTAAAACTCGAGAATGCCAGATTATTTATAACCAGCTTCTTCTGGGTCACCAGTGTTCTCACATGACAGTAAGTGAATCTCAATCGAACATTGTTTCCTTTATCCCGTTATAAACTAATCATAGCACAAAGATGCCAGATTCTATCTCGACATTATAACAACAATGATACACAGTCTACACAAGTGGATCAATCTGGCTTTCTTACTTACCAAACAGCTTAAGATGCTCCATAAATAGGATGATAACAACAATAATAATAATAATAATCCAGACCAAGTGATAGTCAACAAAGAAAAAGAGAACCTGCTGAATAATGGAATTTGCTGTTCCGGTTGACCACAGGGTAAAACTGAAGGAAGGCGAAAAAAGAGATAAGTGCCTGGACTTTGCTAGAGAATTGGAAAAACTATGGAACATGAAAGTGACGGTGATGCCAATTGTAATTGGCACACTCGGAACAGTCACCAAAAGATTGGTAAAAGGACTGGAAGGCATGGAAATAAGAGGACAAGTGGAGACCATCTAAACTACAGCATTGTTGAGATTGGCCAGAATACTAAGAAGAGTCCTGGAGACTTGAAGAGACTTGCTCTCACTCAAACTCCAGTGAGAAACGATCAGCTAACACTGATGTAAAAAAAACTCTCACATGAGTAAAATAATAAAGAAATTAAAATTTGACCATTCCACTAAATGCTATATGCAAAAACCAGGATTCCTTCCTAGAGAATGAAACGAATAAGATTTTCGGAGATTTTGAGATATAAGCAAGTCAACAAACCCCGACCAGAAGACCAAGACCTTACCAGAGAACTAAAACATGTTATGGCCGACGGTAATATCAATTGTATTTAGCGCACTTGGAACGGTCCCCAAGGTCTTGGAAAGAGAATCGGAAGAGTTGGAAATCGGAAGACGAATCGATACCATCCAAATAATAGCATTCTTGAGATCGATCAGACTACTGAGAAAAGTCCTGGAGACTCGAGAAGACTTGGTGTCACTAAGTGAAAGACCATCAGCTAACGCTGGAGTGAAACACTCACAAGGAATAATAATAATAATAATAATAATAATAATAATAATAATAATAATAATAATAATAATCCGCCTTAGATAATGAGACAGACTAAATCCTCTGGGATTTTGAGATACAAACAGATGACCTAATCCTTAGTGATAGTCGACAAAAAAGAGAAGCGCCCTTATTGTGAACTTTGCCACAGAGTGAAAATGAAAGAAAAGCGAAAAGAGATATAAGTACTTAGACTTAAAAACTTATAAGTACTTAGGATTAAAAAAACAATGGAACATGACTCAGAGGATGAATGGAGATAATCCAGACGACAGCATTCTTAAGATTGGCCAGAATACTGAGGAGAGTCCTAGAGACTTGCTGTCACTCAGACTCCTGTGAAAGATCATCAGCTAATGCTGGTATGAAAACATCACAAGGAGTAAAGTAAAAATAAATGAATGCTGCCAACTTGTACAAACGTGATAGAGCAGATACATAACTGTGTGTGATACTATGCTTGTCACGGTACTTTATTGTGGTTTTCCTACCGTGACTTCCACACACATTTCCAAGTAGTTGGTTCATCAAGTGCCTCTGTGCCCACGTTGTGTTTGAAAGATCCCCAGATTGGGGATAACAATCTATCCGAAATTTCTTCTGGCGGTCGACTGGTTCATTGGAGAAACTGGCTAATGCAGTTTTTTTTTTTAACTTATTCAATTTTCCGGAGAGTGAAGCTTTTGCTGGAGAGACTTTAGTTCTTGGTGAGATTTCTTTTCTTATTCTCTTGTCTTTGGTATGGACATCAGATCTCTTCTCTCATCTAACCCGAAACTATTTTTATAAAGGATGGCTCAGGGAACAAAATTCCCATTGTCTCACCAATCACACATCATTTCGTATACTTTTACTACATTTTGACTGGTCAGCCAATCAAATGCACTGATTCACGTCTGCGAAAAGAGTATCCCTTCCGCGTATCATATTTTGATTGGTCATCCAATCAAGCCACAATGTAGGGGCTTGGTTAATTAAGAATCCCTGCCCTTGACTTGTGGAAGAGTATTTCTTTTCACTTTAACCCAAACAAAAATCAAAGATCTTATCTTTTAACCGCAGCAGGTGGGCAAGAGATGTTATGATTTGAATTGGATCAATGCACTGACAAACCCCAAAACCTGTTTACCTTTTATTTTGACAATCCAAAAGTTCGGTTAATACTGACTTTTGAAATTGACTTTTCAATTTCTTTTAAAGTATATATGTTTTTTTACGTTTATATAAAAAGAAAATTACATTTCCCTAAATAAATTATGCATCACCCAATCAAAGTTAGAATTTTAGACCTAATTTTAATTAACAGGACAAAAAGAAACTGTAACATTGTGGATTTTGCTGTATTAACAGAATTCAGATTGAAAGTGAAAGAAAGCGAACTGCTCGATAAATACCTGGATCTTGCCAGAGAGATGAAAAAGCTATGGAACCTGAAAGTGATAGTGCTACCAATCATATTCTAGGGCCTTGGAACGACCCAGAAAAACCAAAAAAAGAGATATAAAGAACTGGAAATTTGAGGAAAAATTGAAACTATCCAGTTCACAGCAAAGCTAGATTGACTTGGATAATCAGAAGAATCCGGGAGACTTTTTGTCATTCAGATTCCAGTGAAAAACCATCAGGTAGAGCTGATGTAAAAAAAAAACTCCCAAGGAGTAAAATAATAATAAAAGAAAACAAAAAATACCTGGATCTTGCTAGAGAGCTGGAACTCTGTAGAGCGGGAAGGTGACAGTGATACCAGTTGTAGTTGATACACTTGGAACGATCCCCAACAACCTAGAAAAGAGACTAGAGATTACGGGCAGAATTGAAACTATTCAGACCACAGCAGTGCTAAAATTGGCTAAGATTCCTGGAAAAGTTCTGGATTCCTGAGAAAACTTTCTGTTACCCCAGTAAAAAGACACTCGTTTAAACTGTTGTGAAAACTCGCATTAAGTGAAAATAATTTAATGTTGTCTTTCAACTTTCATTTTTAGTTGTTAGCAAGTTTGGCTTAGTCTTGCACATCAGTCAAAGGCTGCTGAGAATTCTTTCTATTACTGACTCGTCAGACGTCTAAATACAAAAAAAAGTGCATCGCTGATTAATTTTTTTTCATTTTTTAGTTGCTTTTTTCATCATAGATAAATCGTCATGTGCAAAGGGGACTTGAGTTCGAGTCTCATTTTATCATAACCGATTCTCGTTGTTTTTCGTTGTCATAAGTTGAGGGCATAAAAGTGAATTGCATTAAAAAGCATCTAAAAATTACAGATGAAAATAAGAATTACTTTCATTTCTTTTCATCCTATGCGAGTTTTTCACAAAAGTCTTAACTGGTAGTTTTTTTTTACCGAAACCCTTTTAAGTTTTCCAACTGATCGTAAAAATGCTGTGGTCTCTTTCCCACGATTCTTTTAAGTATTCAAGTTTAATTTAACACTGCTGTGGTCTGAACGATCTCGATTATTCCTTTCATCTCCAGTTCCTCCAGTCTCTTTCCCACGATTCTTTTAAGTATTCAAGTTTAATTTAACACTGCTGTGGTCTGAATGATCTCGATTATTCCTCTAATTTCCTCTTCCTCCAGGCTCTTTTCCGGGACTTTATCGACTCGTAAAAAGGCACCAACTGCAATTCCCCAACTTTGTCTGCACTTTGCCCACTTTCAAATACTTGTTCATCTTTTTCGCCCTATGGTTGGCCGTAATGTCAAAATCCACTAATTGACACAAGTGCCTTACAAAAAAAGAATTTGTCAACTCTTCGATTTTGCCGTTCCAGCAAACCATAGAGTAAAAGTCTAAGCACGCAAAAAAGTTAGACAAATACTTGGATCTTGACAGAGAGCAGTAAATTTTTCCCACCCATTGTAGCTAGTGGTTTATCACTGAAGTCTGAGTGACAGCACATCTCCTCAGGTCATTTTTGATTTTTTTCTTTTAACTCTGTTGTCCGCTGCAATTATTATTATTATTATTATTATTATTATTATTTACTCATTAGAGTTTTTCACATCGGCGTTAGCTGATGGTTTTTCACTGGAGTCTGAGTGACAGCAAGTCTTCTCAAGTCTCCAGGACTCTTCTCAGTATTCTGGCCGTTCTCGATAATGTAGTAGTTTGGATGGTCTCCACTCGTCCGCCAACTTCCAAGTCCCCCAGTCCCTTTAGTAATCCTTTAGTTACTGTTCCAAACACACCAATTACAATTGGTATAATTGTCACTTGCATGTTCCACAGTTTTTTCAATTCCCTAGCAAGGTCGAGGTACTTATCCTGTTTTTCACATGCTTTCTGTTTTATTCTGTGGTCAGCCGGGACAGCAAAGTCGACGATTTTGCATATTCTCTTTTTTGTTGTTGATTATTATTAGGTCTGGTCTTCTGGCCGATAATAGGTGATCTGTGTGTATGTCAAAGTCCCATAGGAGTTTATGTGTGTCATTTTCTAGGACAGGTGCTGGGTTGTGCATATACCATTTGTTGGTGTGGTCAGATTTAAATTTCTTGCACATTTCCCAGTGGATCACCTTGCCCACCCAGTCGTGTCTAGTCTTATATTCCTTCTGTGCTAATTTGCTGCATTCGTTTATTATGTGATTGATCATTTCGTCTCTGTCACCACATAGCCTATATTTGCTATTTTGTTGAGTCTTATCTATTCTCACTTTGATATGATTGGTTCTTCTGGCGTTGTTTGGTGCTGCTATTAGGAAAGATTCTGTTTCTCTCTTAAAGTTTCCTTTTCTTAGCCATGTCCAGGTTTTCTGGTGTGAGATGTTGTTTATTAGTCGTTTAGAGTGACCGTAGAGTTGATTTTCTTCCCATTTTTGTCTCCTTGTTATTGCCATTCTGTCGTCTATCGTGTTGTCAGTATCGTTTCTGATGGCTGTAATCAGTACTCGTTCGTGCTTTTTTATGTAGTCTTCGAGTTGTTGTATCAATGCGTCAACGCTCTCTTTAATGCTAGTAAGTCCTCTTCTTCCCTCTTTTCAAGATATATATGGTCTGCCTACGTTATCTCTGGGATGTAATGCTTTATGCATAGTCATTAGTTTTCTTGTTCTTTGATCCATTTGTTTAAGTTCATCTCTAGTCCACTTGAGAAAGGGTCCGGAATATCTAAGGACGGGTACAGCCCAATTATTTATTCCTTTGATGAGGTTTCTGCTTGAGTTTTGTCTCGAGCAGTTTTTTAGTTCTCCTGAGATATTCTTTTTGAATTTTTTCTTTCATTTCCACTTGTTTGATGGAGTCAGCCTCCAGGATAACCAAATAATTGTAGGTTTCGTTTTCTCCGAGCATTCTAATTTTGTCTTTATTTGGTAGTTCCATTCCGTCAGTCATATGTCATTTGCCACTTTTCATTACTAGCATGGCACATTTTTCTGTGCCAAATTCCACTCCAATGTCCCGACTGTATATTCTAGCGGCGTGTATATTAGAGTTTCCAGTTCTTTTTCATTTTTTGCAAATAGTTTGATGTCATCCAAGTACATTAGATGATTGATCTTTTCTTGCCATCTGCTAAGTTTGTAGCAGGCTGTGTATTTTCTGAGTATGTGGTTAAGTGGCATGTGATATTGTGTACATTTTGAGGCAGTTTATTATCCAGCTCTGTGGAACCATATCATATGCCTTTTTGCAGTCAATCCAAACCACAGATTGATTTTGCCGTCTTGTCTAGCTCTCATTTACGATGTGTTGATCTATGTAAAGTAATTCTGCTGTGCCTCTGGATCCTTTGCAGCATCCTTTCTGTTCGCCAGGGAACAATCCACGGCTTGTTAATGAGTAGTAAATCACTTCTGTTATTTGTGCTGTTTATTATTATTATTATTATTATCATCTGTTTTTGTAGTATTTATTATCATAATAATAATAATTATTATTATTATTATTATTATTATTATTACATCCCATCTTGCGAGTTTTTCCACCACTTTTAACTGGTGGTCTTTCCCTGAAGTTTGAGTGACAGCAAGTCTCCTCTGATTTCCAGGACTTTTCTAAGTATGCTGGCCGATATCAACACTGACTTCGTATGTATGATTTCGATTCTACATCTGATTTCCAGTTTTGTCACTCTCTTTGGGGACTGTGCCAAGCGCAATAATTACAATTAAAATCACCATGATCTTCATGTTCCCCTTAATTTTTTAGGTGTCTGAAAAGGCACAAGTATTTATCATGTTTTTACTCTGTGGAACGTCCAAACAGCAATGACTGCATCTTTGATCGGGATTTTGTAATCTGTTTGTATCTCAAAGTCCCAGAGAATCTTAAGCGTCTTCATATGACACTGGAACTTAAAGGAAATCAATTGAAAATAAACAAAGTGAAAAAGCGAGTTGTAATCTTAATTTTTTAAACAATATTTGGACAAAGAAAAAACGTTTCGAAACCAAAAAGATAGAATGACCTATCACACACTGTTGCTTGGAAAGGGAATTAAGTGAGGGCAATCTGACCAAGTAGAAAGGGGCATGGACACACACTTGTGAAAATCAAAAGTACCAGACTCTTCATGAAAATTATCAGAAAGGAAATGAATATTGTGTACATTAAAGATGTTGGGTGGTCGTCCTGATAAGAAAAATTCGGTCGTTTGATAAATTTGGAAACTTTTCTTCGCCAACGCATTTTAAAAATCAGAGTCGTCACAAAAAGACTGTTATCATATTTACCAACCCCTCCTATCGGGCAGGATATGACACAAGGTCAATTTTTTAAGCGGAGTTTAACAGGTTTGAAATCAAAGTTTTCCTTCTCCTAGACTAGTTGCCTCACCAAGGCTGAAGAACCTAGTCTGCACTACTATTTACTCATAGCTGGAGGGAAAATATTTGGATTCATACCTTTCCCAAGGGTATTAGTGCTATGTGAAGTGCAATCAATCTCGTCCAGGATTTGAACTCGTGTCGCCGTGTCCATTTCCTACGACGATAACCATTACACCACGGGCACCTCAAATAAAAAGACTGTTATGCCCAGCCAGGAATGAGGGCCAAGTTGAATATAAAAAGTGGGAGGGACAAGGGAACTATGAGAGCCTGCTGTTACCAGGAATGGGTGAAAAATACAAATGAAAGTATGTTGGAGTTGAAAGGATGAACCCAGCCCTGTGACTACCTAAAATTCGATATTGGCGGTGGCCCCTCATCAAAGGGTTGCTTTGACTGGTTAACGTGATCAGTTTCAACCCCAGTCGTTTGTATCATATCACTTTCTGGGGCGTTTTTTGGTACTATGGTCAAATTTTAATCCTTTGCACAATTCCCAGTGTATCCCTTTTCCTAACCAATCATGCCTTGTTTTGTACTTCTTTGACTTAGTTTGGTTCATTCACCTTTCATAGAATTAAAAGTGTTTATCTCTTTCTTTGCATAATCGACACTTACTATTCTGTTGTGTATTATTAATTTTCACTTTTATATAATTAGTCCTTATGGCGTTGTTTTGTGTTACTATTAAAACAGATACAGTTTCTTTTGAATTCCCTTTCTTAAAATTGCCGAGGTCTCTTCGTGTACAATCTCCCCAACTTGTCGCTTGAAGTATCCCTATAGTTGTTTTCCTTTACATTTTTGTTTTCTAGATTTTATGATTTTACTGTTGAGCCTTTTGTTGTAGTGACTGGGTGCTGTGATTAGTCTTTCTTATACATTTCTTTTTGTGTATTTCTTCAGTCCTCAAATTGTTGATTCCACGCTATCTTCAATGCTGCCATCTTCTCTTCACCCCTCCTGTTCTCGATACATATAATTTGTCTGTATCATCTCTCGAATATAAAACCTTGTGCATTGTTATCAACTATCTTATCCTTTGGTCCAACTGTTTGAGTTCCTTCCTTGTCTATTTTAAGAATAATCCAGAGTATCTTGAAAGGGGGACTGCCCATGTTTTTATTTCTATGATAGGATTTCTGCAGAATAGTTTGTTTTTTTGTTGATGTTTTTTTTTGTTTTGTTTTGTTTGTTTGTTTTTTTTTGTTCTTCTGGTGTACTCATTTTTTGTTCTTCTTGTGTACTCATTTTTTGTTCTTCTGGTGTACTCATTTTTTGTTCTTCTGGTGTACTCATTTTTTCTTTCGTTTTTGTTTCTTTAATAGTGTCTGCTTCCACTCTTGCTAAGTACTTGTAATTTTCTTTTTTCTTCAAATGTCCTAATGCTTTCCTAGTTTAGCAGTTCTGTTCCTTCCATGGTTCCTCTTTCCCCAATTTTTTTAGCTGCAGAGTAGATTTTTCAAAACCAAATTCCATTCCTAGATCCACACTGTATATCATTATTATTTGTATCCGGCTTTCTAGGTCTTTTTCATGTGCTAAGTTGTTTTGAACGAATGTTTAGCCATTTGTTCACGAAGAAAGGCATGCAAAACATTTTGTGTGTGTGAGTACCATTATGTTCATGGGATGTGGAGGTGTGTTAATTTCATTAAAAAGCGATAGTTCAAAGCATTTCTTGATTTCCAATTAATTGTGATTAGCAGCCATTTTTTTTATTCATGATTGGGCAAATTAGAAATTAATTTGTTGTTAAGTTTTTTTTCTAATCATATAAAATGTCATACAAGTGTGATGAAGAGACTGAAAGAAAAAAAAATGAGTTGGGGAAAAACAAAATATGACCGCCATGTTTTCGATTTAAATTATGCTTTTTTAGAAACTGATATATATATATATAGAATGAAAACATGCAACAGCCTCATTGTTGAATGAAACAGACTGCCCACTTCAAAATCCAATGATTTCTTACTTTAATAATTGTTATGCGCAAATGGTTTAGGTAAAACCAAAATTATATATATATATGTATATCATCATGTCGCGCTGTTTGCACGGATTTCCCTGACTCTCTTTCACCATTCGTCTTGATCATCGAGGTCTTCTAGACTACATCCTGTGTCCGTACAGAGCTGTAGTAAATGAGTTCTTCTTGGTCGACCAACACTTGTACGTCCGTGAGAAGAGGTCCATCGAAGAACGTCACCTATGAGTTCGTCCATACTTCTCCAGTAATTGTCTCACATGTTTTCTTCGTCTTATTTGGATGGTTTTAGAGATGCAGGGTAGATGGCCTATACAGCTGCTGTTTTGTGGGATATTGCTCCCAGGATATGTTCAATATAGCCCGTAGCATTCTTGTGCCATTCCCATCTAGCTTTTTCTCTCTACACTTTGTCAGCGTCCATGTGGTGCATCCATTTAGTAGAATTGACACGATCACTGCTTGGAAGAAATTGCGTTTTATTTTATCAGATAATTCTGACTTCAATATGATCGATAATATATCAATAACAGTCTATGCCTTTGCTAGTCGCATATTGATGTCATTTTCAGTAGATGAGACACTGCTTCCGAGGTAGGTGAACTTATCCACTGATTTCAGAGAACCACTATCTAGTGTGGAGAGTCTCGTTTTTATTCAAATATCTGTACTCCGTTTTGTCAGTATTCACATGGAGGCCAATGCCACCTGCTGCCTGCTCCAGACTATGCCGCTAGGATTCGACCTGGGTAGGTGTATTTACCAGAAACGCTATGTCATATTTTTAGTCTGTGTCCATAATAGTTTCTGTGGGATATTGTCGGCTTCTTGGGTTAGGGTTAGGGTTTTTTAGTGTAAATCCATTTTCTTTCATTAGATCTATCGACAATCGAAGTACATAGAGTAGGCAGATAATGTAAAGATATGGTGCAAGTGTATCCTCTTGCAGCACACCTGTGACAATGTCAAAGAAGTCTGTGTGTCTCCATCTGCTGAGCGAACTTTTACTTTCATCTTTTTTATTTATAATGTAGTTTGTTATACTTGTAAATAAACAGTGCTTTATATCATTTATCGATCGTATATTTAAGATGGGCTCTGTGTCTACGCTATCCTAACGATATTGATCACCCTTCATTCATAAATATAGCAGACTATAATGCTGTTTTTTATATTTATAAAAAAAGATTGATTGATTTTTACGGCATGACAACCCATCTTAGGCTATCTTATGCCTTGAGGTTAGGGAACAGCGTAAATTGTACGTTATAATTTTCATTATTTAGTGTAATCGGACTGTTATCTTCATTGTTATATTCACAACTTTTCGGCTGATACTTTCTTCGGCCTTCTTCTGGCGTTTCATGTCGAACTCGGGGGCCTACACAGAACTTCGAACCACATCCTTTATTTAATCCTCGGGGATAGATTTTTTTATAATCCCGTTAAGCATAACAAGGATTAAGCTTTAGTAAAACACAAGCCTTGTTATTTACCTGGAGTCAGGATTGAACCTGCAACTTTCAGATCATTTCACAAAGAAGGTTTTTTAACCAAACGCCAAAACTGTTTATGCCATATCTCCCTATCAATCTTGAGCGGAGAAATTTAGACAAATAATGATTATACGTTTATATTTACATTTTTGTATACAGTTATACAAGATATCAGTTATTCTTGATAAAAGTCATTTGAAAACAGATCTCTTTTACCCATAGATGTCACCCTAACCTGTATTACCACTCCGAGTCAGAAGAGACCAGGCTGTAATGCCAATGATATCAAAATAAAAAAAAGAATGTATAGTATCGGTAGGACGTATCCCCTTTGTAAACTGTTGTGTGAAACATTTGGGGGGGGGTCAATTTTATTTACATGGGTATATAAAGTTTTTGATTTGTTAATTACTCTTTTATGTGTAATTCGTTATCATTCTTATTACCATTATAAATTTTCATTGGGGGGGTAGTTTAATTAATCTTTGGATTTGCTACTTTTCCGGTGGCTTAGTATAATCTCTGTTATGCCTACTTTTGAATATAAATTCAGATCAATTTGTTTCGTTTTGGGAAGGTGATTATTGATACGTTTTCTTCGAGACAAAGACAACAGTGTTTTGATGTATTGTTTTGGGATGATATAATATTTTTTTTTACTTTGTGCTTTGAGAGCCTCATATGTATCCAGAAAGAGTTGAGCTGTCTTGGGATATTTTCAAATGTCAAATGATGTTTTATGTGTATAGCTACTCAGTTAATTTCTGTATTGATTTGATTTGGTTTGATTTGGTTTCTTTATTTCATGGCATATCAACCTTCTTGGGTTATTTAATGTCAAAGTGATATTTCTAGGAAAACTGAAATGATACTATTTAAACTATATCCAGGGGGATAAGGGGTTCATGCCTTTCCTGGTGTTATTTGTATGAAAGTGAATGGATTAACGCAACTAGAGTTTGGACTCGTTCACTTCGCGGCTGGAGTCCAGTCCGTTAGCCATTTTGCCATGTGAACACACACACACACACACACACTCTCTCTCTCTCTCTCTCTCTCTCTCTCTCTCTCTCTCTCTCTCTAGTCGAATGTATTTCAACCCCGATTGAAAATCAACTGATCAATGTTGATCTTGAATGCGTGTAAATCTATTCGGTTCATGTTTGCATCTCAGAATTCACATTCAGATAAGTTTCTTTGGATTATTACAAGGTGGATGTGCTCATGGTGTAACGGTTATCGTTGTAGGTAATGGGTTCGGCTACTCGAGTTCGAATCCTGGACAATGCTGTTTACATTTTACATAGCACTAATACCCTCAAGGAAAAATATGAGTCCAACATACAGCAGTGTAAATAGTTGTGTGTTGACTGGGCTATTTTAGTTGGTTCTCTCTCTCTCTCTGTCCACCACCAGTTGACCATGATATAGGAGTGGAACCTTTAATATAAATACTATTAAAATTAGTAATAATTTAATCCTTCATTTGTTGAAATTGTATGCATACGTTTGGAAGTGATTCCGTTTCCAGAAGATTTTTCACAGAGGTCAGTAAATTTATTCTACTAAACTATTCATTTAAAAATGCACATTTGATTTAAAATAGTAATGTCTTAAATCTCAGCTGTATTATGTGTTGTTTAAATGAAGAATGAAGACTTATGCGACTTAATTTTCAGGAAAAACTTTACTTTTGGAAGACGAACTTCTAAATTTGCTAAAGAAAACCCCCAAAATTGCCCCCCCCCCATGAAAAGAAAGGAAAAAGAAAAGAAAAAAAAATCCAAAACACCTCAAATGTAGTCTAACACGTGCTAAAGACGAAAGTCATAAAAGAGTTGACTCCTCCTCTCTCTTTCTCTCTCTCTCTCTGTCTCTCTCTCTCTCTCTCTCTTTCCACCACTAGATGACCATGTAATATACCCCAAAATTTCTTTGAATTTTAACATCCAGCAGTCCTGGACTTTAACTAAGTTAAAACTTAAGATAAAAAAGAGAAATTTTTTTTTTTTACCGCGTACACATGGGAAGGAGTCTTGCGGCTTAACGCTCAAGATTGTCAGTTCGATCGGGGAACTACTGCAGCTCATCTATAAGAGTGGCTTCTATAGATGAGAACAAAAACAGCCATCGAAAGATAACCATGACTCGTACTCAAACCAGATCCATAAACCGCATCGCTCTTCGCGCGGGTAAAAAAGGGGCGCGTCCTGCTGAGGTTGGAGCCCTGGCCTCAGTGTTCGAAAAATCAGCTACAGAGCTCAAACTCAAACAAAAACTACTAAAATGCAAACAAACAATACAGATAGCGACATTTAACGTGAGAACCCTAAATAGAATAGGTCAACTATCAGAGCTAACTGCATCAGCCGTAGAACATAAGATAGATATAATTTGCAGACAAGAGCACCGATACACACACACCGAAGATATCAAGTATCACGAAACTGGTAATGGATGGATGCTGGTGACTGTATCGGCATGGAAAAACTCTGTCAATGCATCGGTAGGAGGGGTGGGAATACTTCTAGGACCAAGAGCGTTAAAAACACTGAACAGCATTGAGAGAATACAACCTAGGATGATGGCCGCAACGTTTAATGGCAACCCCAAAGCAACAATTATCTCCTGCTACAGCCCTACCAATGTTAGCGAAGAAAACGAAATAGCCACCTTCTACGAAGATCTATCCTCCCTAGTACGTAGCATTCCGAAACACAACCTGCTAGTCATTGGCGGAGATATGAATGCACAAATCGGGAAAAACAGAAACAACAAATACAGCCTACACTGCGCGTCTAACAGGAATGGACAGCATTTAATAGATTTCATGATAGAAAATAGATTAACATGCCTCAATACAAACTTTCAAAACAGGGAGGGGAAATTATGGACCTACACATACGCGAATAAGAGTAAAGCACAGATAGACTACGTCCTTATAAACAGGAAATGGAAAAACAGTGCGATGAATTGCGAGGCATACTCCTCTTTCGAGGGTGTGTCCTCCGATCATCGAATAGTTACGGCCTAAGTACGACTAAGCCTAAGAAAAAACGCCACACGTAAAGCGACGACCAAGCACTATGACTGGGCCCTACTCAACAACATAGATATTAGAGATAAGTATGCATTAGAATTAAGAAACAGATTCGAAGCACTACAAGAGAAGGCAGAAATAGGCACCCCAAATGACGAATATGAAAATTTTGTAGAAGCACACCTTGAGGCGGCAGAAAAGTGTATTCCAACAAAACCTAGAACTAAATATAGAGTCCCTTGGGAAACGCTAGCGGCTAGAGAAAAACGTGCACTTGTGAAGACTGCCTCCAAAAGCTATCGAAAGAACCCAACAAACACAAATGCACGAAAACTAGAAAAGGCACAACATCAATTAACAGGAATATACCTAAAAGAACAGGCAGAATACGTACAAAATCAGATAGATAAGATTAGAGACTCGGTGGAAGATAGGCAATCCAGGATAGCCTGGCAAACAATAAACGAAGTAAGTGGAAGGAAGAGCACAGCCAAAGCAAAATTGAAAGCTGCAAGCCAACAAGAAAGAGTAAAACTGTGGGAACAGCATTTCAAAAATCTACTAGGAAACCCACCGGAAATAACGGATGAACCGATCACCAGAATTATTAGTAAGCAATTAGACGTAAAACTAGGTCCTTTCACCAAAGAAGAACTCGACTCGGTTCTCAGAAGAATTAAAAATAGGAAAGCGGCGGGGCTAGACGAGATCCCCCCAGAAGTGTGGAAGACGAGACAATTCGACGATATACTGCTCCGGCAATGCAACGCAGTCTATAGTCAAAATAGGATAGAACGATGGACGAAGGGATGCATCCTTCCATTCCCTAAAAAAGGCGACCTCGGACTAGCCAAGAACTACCGAGGGATAACACTTACATCCATAGCAGCCAAGATCTACAATGCCCTACTACGAAACCGCATAGAACCCAAAATAGACAACATCCTTAGGAAAAACCAAAATGGCTTCCGGAGAAATAGATCCACAACCTCACAAATACTGACCATCCGTAGAATCCTGGAAGGCGTTCTGACAAAAAACTTACAGGCGACATTACTATTTGTCGACTTTACCAAGGCCTTCGATTCCATACACAGAGGGAAGATGGAGCAAATCCTACTAGCATACGGCCTACCAAAAGAAACCGTAGCAGCGATAATGATTCTCTACAGAAACACCAAAGTGAAAGTACGTTCACCAGATGGAGACACGGAATACTTCGACATTGTTGCAGGAGTACTACAAGGAGACACACTAGCCCCGTACCTCTTTATCATCTGTCTAGACTATGTGCTTAGGACTTCGATCGACAAAATCAGAGAAAATGGCTTCGAGCTGACTAAGAGAAGAAGCAAAAGGTACCCCGCAAAAACAATCACGGACGCCGACTACGCTGATGACTTGGCGTTACTAGCGAATACGCCTAATCAAGCAGAGACACTACTGCATAGTCTGGAACGAGCTGCAGCAGGCATTGGCCTCCATGTCAATGCAAACAAAACCGAATATATGTGTTACAACCAAACGGGCAACATTGCCACACTAGACGGAGCCTCTCTGAAACTAGTCGACAAATTCACCTACCTAGGAAGCAGCGTCTCATCAACCGAGAAAGACATCGACACACGACTGACGAAGGCATGGACAGCTATCGATAGGCTCTCGATCATATGGAAGTCGGACCTAACTGATAAAATGAAACGCAGTTTCTTCCAGGCAGCAGTTGTGTCGATACTGCTATATGGATGCACCACATGGACGCTTACGAAGCGGCTGGAGAGGAGGCTGGACGGAAATTATACAAGAATGTTGAGAGCAGTATTAAACAAGTCCTGGCGACAACACCCCACGAGACTCCAACTATACGGACACTTGCCCCCCATCACAAAAACTATACAAGTTCGACGAACCAGACACGCAGGACACTGCTGGAGAAGCAAGGACGAGCTCATAAGCGATGTACTCCTGTGGACCCCCACACATGGATGTGCAAGAGTGGGACGACCAGCACGAACTTACATACAGCAGCTATGTGAGGACACGGGATGTAACCCTGAAGACCTGCCGGAGGCGATGAATGATAGGGAGAAATGGCGAGAGACGGTCAGGAATATCCGCGCAGGCGGCGCGACATGATGATGATGATGATGATAACAAACGGTCAAAAAGAAGGACAACTTTGAATTCAAATAAGATGTACTCCTCTAAAAAATTGATTCTATGTCGCATCTTGCTCACCCAGACGGGATAAGTAAATACATTCAAGCGTATTTGGTTATATTATTGAAACTACAAGAAAATGCAATTGAAATATTAATAATGAATACACAGGCTGATGGAGATCAGTGTTGGTTTTGAAGACGTGTGAAACCATTCATGTTTGGATCGAAAATGTGCATTGATTTTGATGATAAAAACAGGAAATATAAAGTGCTTCTCAGGATTTGTGTTCAGGATCTCATCTGATGGTTCCACAATAAGGACTAGGGGTTTTAAGTAGCCACAAAACATTTTTAGGTGATCGAGAGACGAGAATGACTAATCACTTAACGAATTAAGGCAATTGCGACAAAATTAGAAAACTCTCACTAGATGGTGGGAATGATTGGTGGTGAATTAGAATTATTCAGCTGATTTTCAATCAGGTTAGCCGACCTGAAAATTAAACAAAAGTGAATCTCATTATTTTTCATTTTTGCTATTTAGATAATCTCATTTAATAAGATTTTAGCCCAAAAGATTATTCCTGTGCGATCACAGTCTGCTTACGTCCTTAATTTTAGTCTTTGGAAATATTTCCTGTTCCCAAAGATGAAAACCCAGGTCGGTTGTCGCCATTAGAGAACATTCAAGAGGTCGTAAGAAATCAACTGAAGGCAGTGGGAACAACGTCTTTGTCGGTCTGTGCCTTTCCAAAGAAACTATTTTGAAGGAGATGAAGTGGATTTGTAATTAGGCAGACAATAATGATTTTTATGCAATATTTCTTGTTATAGCCAGACAAGTTTTAATATTGATCGTTTGCGTATGTGACTGGCACCATGAAACAGTGGACAAACGTAGAGGTAATAAGATTTCAAAAACAGAAATTCGCCGTGGGGTTTTGGGTATAGCAAATATGAAATTATATATATATATATATATATATATATATATATATATATATATATATTATGTGTGTGTATTGCAAACATATAATGATCACAAAGTACATATTAGTCTGGTAAAGTGCACTTACAGAGGAGCGTATAAACCTACAAGATGTTTGGTTGGATGTTTTTTATGGCATATCAACCCTCGTAGGTTGTTTAATGCCAGATTCCGTTTATATATATATATATATATATATATATTCATCATACAACGTGTGAAAGCATGTGCGATACCTTGCCCTCATCACCCGCCAACCAGGGTGATAACACAGTTTCGATAGCTCAATGCGGTACTGCCACACCGGGCGTTACCAAGCAGCTTTGGCCACCGGACAGGGTATTTAAAAGAAATATATATATATATATATATATACCAGATCAACTAAAAGCAGAGTTTTCATTGGACGTTCATTCGTCTTCATTTTAGTGCCGTTTGTGATTTAAAAACGCGTTTACTTTCGGCCATTGATGTTATAGCAACCGTTTCTTGATGTTGCGTAATTACACGGGAATGGTGGTACCGCGTGCATTTCATTCATGTCGAAATCCTTTATATACATATATATATGTATATATATAAACTCTATTTCGTTAAAAATACTACCTACAATCTATTCGTTTACAAATAATATATATATATATTATTTGTAAACGAATAGATTGTAGATAATATTTTTAACGAAACAGAGTTTATTTGTTTGCACACAGTCAAATGGTTTCAAGTTTTGCTGTGTATTACTAATTAAATTCACATAAGACAATTTTTGCTCACAATTAAATGGTTTCTACTTGAGTATAGTATTAAATAGTTCTATTTCTTCCACTAATAGGACCCTAACAGCTCCTAAACTTTCACACCATCAGATGTAGATTTGTGTCCTATCCAGGACTTTCCTTTCGCGGGGGTAGGGTCTTTTTGCAGGGAATGCAACCTGCGTATTCTAAGCCTTGTTGACAGAAGTCAATTTATAGGATACTTACTTTTCTTTTCTTTTTGTGGGGGGGATCACCCCCTTTTCAAGATATACAGTCGGCGTACTCTAAAAGCTACCGCCAAAGGCATTGGTCATTGGCACTGTAGTGGGGGTGGGAGCTGAATTTTCCAACGCTAATTTCATCATACAAATTTGAAACAGAACGCTACCAACGTAAAAAGAATGTTTTAAAACTTTCTCATCTTTTTCCTTTAATTTAATAACTCACATGTTCTGATGGAAAATAATTCAATAAATAGAATCATCCTCTAAAATATTTTTTTCTTTTCTAGACATTTTCATACGATCAGATTTATTTCCAGTTTTTTGCATATATATATATATATATATATGTACACAGGGTGTTTCACAGTTTTTAAAACAAAATGATTGAGAACAAACCAAAGAACGGTAAAAGAATAGCATTTCAGGATCAGCACCAATTTATTATCAACTATAAACCAAAAATATCGAGGGGAGCCCTACAGAACATGCTCCAGATGTCAATAGGAGCCCGAGAGTACATGCTCCAGATAACCACCGTTCAGTTGAAGGCACAGTTGAATGCGGCTGGCAAAGTTGTTGATAACGAGTGCTTCTGGTTGATCACTTTAATCTTTTCAGTGATGGGTGTCTTCAATGTTTTCCATAGTGCAAAGGTTGTCTTGGAATATGTTGTCCTTAAGGAATCCCCAGAAGAGGAAATCTGAAGGGTTCATGCCAGGCGAGTGAGATGTCCATTTCACTTCAGTTTTTTGGGTGATGAGACGCTCACTAAACCTTTCACGGAGCTATACCAGTGTGAGGAGGAATACCATCCTGCTGGAACCACTGTTCCTCCTTATCAAGATTCTCATGCTCTTTGAGATCTCCCCAGAACTGCTCAATCACTAGAATGTTACATTCTTTTGTCACTCTTCCTGCGTTACCCAGATCATCTTAAAAGAAAAATGGTCAAATAGTGTCAAGCTTTGAGATAGCGATCCATGGTATTTTTGTTGGTTGTTTAGGTTTATGGCATATCAACCTTTATTGGTTATTTAATGCCAAATCCATTTTATAGTTATAAATAGTTCTATTTCAAACAATTCAGTTTAGCATAAGTTCACAGTTTAATTGTCAAAAAATATTTCTATTTCAAGCTATTCAGTTTAGTCAAACAGTTCTAATTCATACATTTCAGCTTAGTATAAGTATATATTTTGTTCCCACATAGTTAAATATCAAAACAGTTTCATTTCAAATAATTCAGTTTAGCATAAGTATGCAGTTTAAATGTCAAAACAGTTCTATTTGAAGCAATTCAGTTTAGCATAAGTATGCAGTTTAGTTCTATTTGACCTATAGATAGGACCATATCAGGTGCTAGCACTTCGGGTCAGAGTGGACCTGGGAGCGATGGCAATGAAGGGGTACTCCACATTCCCCAAAGCTCCAGCATTAATGGAGCGTCACCATCAGATTGTTTTATCTCATATCCAGAACACGCGTTGGAGGTCTTACCCCTCTGCAGAGATGCAGTAGGTGTATTCTATAGCCCCAGTCGACTGGGCAAACCTATGTTATGCACTGTTTTAATGCATAGGGCGTCCAATGACACTGTGAGGGTTCTCGCTTTCCCAAAACATCCAATTCTTGGAGTGACCAAACCATTCAAGAGGGTGTGGGCTTCATCTGAAAATCAGGCATCATTCTTCGTTATCGTCGAAAACAATTGGCACATGGCTACCCTCTTTTCCATTCATTGGTGCATGATCTGAATCCGATAAGAATAAAGTTTGAAATCCTTTATCAGAATGCGTTGAACAGAAGATAGACAGATTCCAAGTTGGCTCCTCCGTCGCAAAGATCAGGATGGATTCTAGCCGACTGACTATTGAACCTTGCTGACATTCTTGGGTGTTCGGATTGTTATCGGACACCCAGATAGTGAGGAAGGCGTTGTCCCACGATCTTCACGAATGCTATGAGCTTCAAAGTTTTGGTTGGAAATGAGTTGAAATAAAACCTTACTTCTTTATCTTACATGAACAATCTTCCTAATATAAGTTTCCTAATATTCCTTCACACAAAAGATCTTCGGCTCCATCATCCAAGAAATGATTTCACTGTATCTAGTAAAATATATCCAATTGTTTACTATTTCCCAGAAATACTTTAAAAAAAGAGAAAGTGAACAAATTCGACAGGGAAGATGTGAGAGGCTACTACTTTGTTTCAATAATTGTGAAACACCCTGTACACACATATATATATATATATATAGAGAGAGAGAGAGAGAGAGTAGTCGGGGCAGGTCTTTGAGCAGTAGCATCCATACCATTTCTGTTGTCGTCATAGGGTGGAATCGTGAGATTCGAACATTTATGACTGAAATTCATCTCACAACGTGAGAACACCAAATGGCCGGCTCCCCTACCAGACCAATCAAAATGGCATGAAGTCTCGCTTTCCGCTATCAAATACTGGTTATTTTGATCGCACTCTGGCATACCAAGGACCAGCCCTTTCGGGTGAGGCTATACCCCTCATTAGTAGGTACAGTCAAGTGTATTCTAAGCAATGCCGACTGCGGGAATTGATACAGGGAATTTTGTTTGGTATTTTGACTAAAAAAAACCCACTTTGATATGTCGATGCGGCTGCGAAAGTCGAACCCTGGGATCAAGAATAAAAGGAAATGAACCTGATACTAAAATACACAGGACGCAGGTGTTCCCTGGGGAAATGCCACCTAAATTGTGACTCTCTCTATCTCTCTCTCTCTCTCTCTCTCTCTCTCTCTCTCTCTCTCATTCTTACCTTTCCGTACATTTTGGGATTCTAAAGGGGAAAGAAAAGAAGTGAGTGGTGTTGTCTTTATTTGATACGCAACAATATTTCTATGGATTCCATACAATTGTATGGAAAATATTGCTCAACTTTTGACTCATCCGAGTACTTTCAAAACTGAAAAACTCATTCTGCTGGACCGTGTATACAAGGACAAAAATTTGATAATAAATTGCCAATAAAGTATTTCACAGAGCAAATATGTTCACATTGCGAACAAACAAGAAAAGAAAAAGAAAAACTAAAACAGAATTCATACAGAATGTCTTGAATTATTGGTGACTTTATTTTATTTGTTTATACTGAAAACATCTGAGGACATCTAAGCTGTAAATCTAAAGGAATAATCTCCCAAATCCTTTTAATGTTTTGGCCATTTATATCAGATATTATGGTGTCGGAGGAGTGGAAAGATATTTGGCTGTGTAAATACGAATAAATTCTAAGACTGATTAGGATCAGATGGATTAAAAAGGAAAGACGTGAAATGAATAAACAAAATGGAGGAAGGTAAAAATGTTTTAAAGAATAAATCAATAATGAAATCGATAATGAGCCGATTTCTATTGGTTGGTTTGTTACTGTTACACAGCAAAAATGACACATCGTAGGTAAATTTCTAATAGCGTTAAAATGCAAGAAGAAGAAGAAGAAGAAGAAATTTCAAGTCCATTTTGAAAATTAATAATAATATAGAATTTGTGTAAGTGTTCATTTCGATAATAATGTTTTTGCTTTTCTAGCAAAACCTACAAAGTAGATGATATAAATATTGTGTACGAGAGAGAGAAAAACAAACAAGCCTCACCCACCCCCTCAAACTTTATTAATTACAATAGAATATTTTCGGGTGTGATATTTTCTTTCAAAAACAAAAGAAAAAATCCATTTCATATCTATATATATATCGATATATGTATCTATATATTGGTGTTTGGTTTGGTTTAATTGAGTTTTATGGCATATCAACCTTTGTACGTTATTTAATGCCGAATCCTCTTTATATATATATATATTAAAGATATGATTTGTAAACACATTTTGTTGATGACATTTTTAAATGAGCCTGAGCTCATTTTTTGTACACAGTTAAATGGTTTCAAGTATTTCTATCAAACACGAATAATTCTCTTTACTATTAATAATTTGTTTGCACACAGTTAAATGGTTCCAATTATTTCTATGTCACGGTAACAATTCAACATCAGTTATTTATTTGCCTATAGTTTAAATGTC
Organism: Sepioteuthis lessoniana; assembly: GCA_963585895.1. Lineage (NCBI taxonomy): Eukaryota > Metazoa > Mollusca > Cephalopoda > Myopsida > Loliginidae > Sepioteuthis > Sepioteuthis lessoniana. Next base: position 65,887 of record CAUZXS010003493.1, read on the forward strand.
AAAGATTTTTCTTTGACCCATAAATAGGACACTATCAGGTACTGCCACTCCCAGCCAGAGTTGACCCGAGAGCAATGGTAATGAAGAGGAGTACATATTCTTCAAAACTCCAGAGCTGAAACCTTGCCATCAGGTAGTTTAATGTCATAATCAGGACACTCGTTGTGGAGGTGGGGTTACCCCTCTGCAGAGATGTAGTTGATGTATTTTACAGACGTAGCCGACTAGACTTGTATGTTCCTGTGTTACTATAATATAAAAAAGAAAAAAAGGAACATTATAGCGAGGTTTTTCTTAATGCATAACTGTTAACTCTCATTTAGTGAATAAAGCAATTTCCAATCTAATTTGCTTCTTGCTTGTAATAAAGTGTGGGTTCTTCATTGGCGTTCACCTCGAATTGACAAATTTCACTTGAGAGATAACAACCGATATACTATTGGGGTCAATGAAAAGTTTTGCAATATTTTGGCTCGTGCAAGTTAGAGGCGCGTATATCACGGGACGGAAGAAGCCCAATCCGTGGGAAGGTACCCACTATAGGAGATAATAACATGGCAGTTGGTGTGCTAACACGTTGTGCATTGCTTTACTTCAAGTGTGATTTGAAAGACGCATAGATGAACGTGTAACAACGTCTAAATCGGGAATTTATGCTTTAGGTGGAGGATAACAGATTGTGCAAAAGGTCAATAGAATTGTACCCAAGAAATAACAAGCACAATGGGAAAACAGAAAGCAGAAAAATGATATAGTGGAGTTGGTTGGTAAGATATAGTAGCGATTCGCTTAACTGAGGTCGTCATGAAAGGAATTGAGAAAAACCTTTGTCCAGCAATGGATTTAATATAGCTGCCTCTCTTGTCGGCTGGACTTAGAATAAGCTGACTGCAGAGGGCGAAGAGTACCCATAAAAAAGAAAAAGGGGAGTCCTGAAATGAAACTAAAAAGCATCTGATAGAGAGGCTCCAGTTCTCAAAATTTGGAGAGTGTAGAGAACACCTTCATTGGCATTACTCCCAGGTACACTATGATTCGGCGTGGTTGTACCTTCTAGGATTCCATCTATGGTCAATTAAAACTTTATAGAAATTATTTGTATTAGATCGGAATACTTGATATCATATAATGGTGTAAAAAACTTATGAAGCTAAACAAAAAATGTTAATATAAACGTACAATGTACACAATTGCAGAAGCTCTAAGCATAAAATAATCCCAGACAGGTTGACGTGCTTTTTGAATCAATAAATTCATTAATCAATATGCTGGTGGTGATAAATATGACAAGTTGTTGTATACCCACATACAAATACAAGCGGAAACATAATCAAACATAATTTACGAACTTCAATGAACGAACGAACACACTTCTTTATAAAAATATATCTCTTACACTTTATTCTCGAAAGGGTTAATGTTTCTCAGAGAGAGGACTTCTTCTTCCCATATCTTCTTCCAGGAGCCTGGGATGCCAACGCTTGCACCCCCTTGCAAGTTCGTCAGAGATGCCTCTGCTTGGCTGCGTGTCCCTCGCTCGACTGCGATTCACTGCACTCTGTTCAAATCTGACCGCTTGGTTTTCATCACGTGGTCTCCTTCTGGCTACTTACCTGTTGTACCCGAGTGCCCTGATCGCGCTGCTGTTTACTAATCAAAACGTGACAGCTTGCCAAAGCACACAGGGTCACTAAGAACGAACCGAAAATCCATGTAATATGTTATATAACAAATTTATGTATACATAGTAACAAAAAATAATGCAGAAGACATCTACAGCAGAAAGTCAGGATATAAATCTTTCAAGAAATATTGTTTTATGACAATATTTTTTTGTTTTATTATTATTATAATGTTCCTATTTAAAATTTGAAAAATTTGAAATATTTTTTCTCTCTATTTGAAACACTTAAATGCTAAACTATTAATTGCAATCATGAGATTCTCAGTAAAAACTTTCTGGGTTGTATTTTTATTTAATCAAGAATCGAGAATCAGGTTTTCGTCCTTTATTAAAAGTCATTAAAGCGATTCATCTGAATATTCTTAAAATATAATAACATGTTATCCACTTACACAGCAAAGAACATTAGTTCCATCTTTTAGTGATGACGTTTGAAATATTTGCTCGGATCTCCGCTGCTTTCTGTTTTATACAACAAACTTTTTAAATCTGAACATGATTCAAGATAAAACTTTAGAGAACAATTGTGTATTTCGGAATCGACACAATTCCATTCAATTGTTTCTAAAAATTGTTTTAAACAGAGCATAGATTGTGAGTTCTCAAAAAGGACACTTTTAGTGGGGTCATGTCTCTTCAGAGAAACGTTGTGACAACAAACAGTAGCGAGAATAAGTAAAAGTAGTTGACGACAAAGGGTGGGCGGTGTTTCTCTGAAGAGACCTCACCGAAAAAAGGGTTCTTTCTTAGAACTCAAATTGTTTGCACTATTTAAAGCTATTTTAAAATCCTATACCTACCAGAGGATTTTCAATTGTTTTTATTCGTACAAGCACACACACACAGACACACACACGCATATATATATATATATATATATATATATCATTATCAAGCCGTGCTGATTGCAAGGAGATCCTTCTCTCTCTCTCTCTCTCTCTCTCTCTCTCTCTCTCTCTCTCTCTCTCTCTCTCTCTCCATCTCCATCTTTCCCTATCATCCATTACTCTTGGCAGGTCTTCTCGACTGCATCTAGTGTCTGCACAGAGCTGATATATATAAGTCCTTGCTGGTTAGCCAACACTGGTGTGTCCGTGTGTCGAAGATTTTATTATGTAAACGTGGTATATATAATACAATAGCAAAACAGAATTATGGGAAGCAATTAGAATGACTGTTGGAAAGTGAACCAGCTGAAATAAAAAAAAATGAACAAAATGTTGATCAATTTTCAATGATTCTATTAGCTTTTTATTGAAGTAAAATGAGAATATTTGGTTTGGCCTAAAAACTTCAGATCGCAGTTTTTTTTAGAATACATCAAATAACTTTAATAACTTCAATAAAACATATTGATATTTCCTAAAATTTTAACTCAGGTTTCGTTTTGACATCTAAATTGATTGTTTCAAATTTGACAATTTTTTCAAACGGAATTTGAATTTTTGAAGTTTTCGTGATTTGCTTAATTAACTTCAGACGGGTTATATATATATATATATATATATATATATATATATATATATATATATATATATATATATATATATATTGCGTATTTTGGTTGCAAGTTATTATTCTTATTCTTATTTATCAAATAAGACACACACCAAACAAACAATCACAACAAACAATCATTCCCCTGAGGACGCCCAGTGACATGGTTGAAAGCGCTTGGGTAAAAAAACATGGGACTCTTTTTTATCATCTTCATCCCGATGTACGAAAAACAAGAGGACTTGCACGTCTTAACTTGAAAATCATAAAGAAGAAATTTGTCTCGGTGTTTTACAAAGCCAGTTTGAATATATATGTTGATATAATATAATGATGGTTTGTTTGTTATTTAATGGCATATCGACAATCTTGGGTTATTTAATGCCAAATTTATCCATTCTTTTTAGAAGGACGGTAGTAGTACTATTTAACCCATAGATGGGAGGATAACGGGGTTCATAGGTTTCCAAAGAGTCTTTGTCCGAAAGTGAACGTAATAGCGCGACTGCTGTCCAGCGCTTTAACCATTTCACCACTAGGACACCCGCTGTACTGATGGCTTAGCATATGAATAATGGATCTACTATGCCACCAGCACATTTTACATCGCTCTTATAGCATATCCACTCCTTAGATTTTTTAAAATCTTTTTTAAAAAATTTTCCACAAAACTTTTTTTCTTCAGACGATGACTTAAGTTCAGAACTAATTGAGAACAATCAAAATCAAACAACATAAAAAAGTGATATTGCTATTTGTCTTATCACTTAGACAAGTTCATATACCTCGGCAGCAATATCTCATCTACTGAAAGTGATGTTGCCATATGCTTAGCAAAGCTGTTGACTGCTATTGACAGGTTATCGATCGCAAAGAAATCTGATTTCTTCCAAGCTGTGACAGTGTCAGTACTGTATTAATACTATTGTATGGAAGCACCACATAGATGCAAACGAATGGAGAAAAAGCTACATGAGAACTACATAATGAGCTTTGAAAAAAATCCTAGTAGCAACACCCCACAAAACAGCATTGGTGTGCTCGGTACAGTCACCAAAGGATTGGTACAGGGACCAGAGGAATAGGAAATAAAGGGACGAGTGAAGACCTTACAAGCTACAGAAGTATTAAGATCGGCTAGAATACTGAGAAGAGTCCTGAAGACTTGAAGAGACTTGTTGTTACTCAGACTACATTGAAAAACTATCAGCTAATACTGGTGTTAAAAACTCTCATAATAAATATTAAATTAGATGATCCAAGTTTAGATCAAAACCGGACTTCTTAATCATCTCTGATGATCGAACCAATGATGGATAGTTTTCCAGACCCCAACCAGAGGCCATAGGCTATTTTCGAAATGATAGCTTCCGGAAATTACTTAATTTTAAGTTGATGATTTGACCGTCTCACGTATACCCATTAACATCCATACTTAGGAGTGCAGTAGCCGTAGACGTTTATTTGAGAATAGGAATAATTTCATTATGGTAAAACTAATGCAGTTCTCTTGGAGGATTTAATATATTCATGAATCATCTCTGCTTTTCATCGATTTTAATGTGCAACCATTTGGTTCTTGTCATGGACAGTTCTATTTTATGTTGCAATAATCATTAGTGCGCTACTGAGCAGTTGGAAGATGGCACTGCTAGCTACCTTCTTTATAAAACAAAATTTTCGTATTTATAAATGCGAACTTCAAATGTCGTTTAAGCGACGTGTTGTGGTTCTTGTCAAGATCTCCACAACACTTTTTTTTTTCGAGATTTTCAATAAAAATATTAATTATTACTGTATTCAACATCACGCATGGTTATTCCATTTTAATATTATAACTGGTTTCCCAGTGACTTAAAAAATAATGAGAATAGTTAATGTTGCAGGTAGAATCCGTATTTCCCAACAGGTGTTGGATTAGAGGAGGGTGAAATTAAAATACTAGAAAGAATTTAGAATATTCCACCGCAGACAGTTGGAAAGAGAAGTAGACATCCAATATCAAGCATAAAGATGAAAACCCTCTTCCAGAAGATGCAGAAAATCCCCTTCCTTGTATAATGTGGCTTGGTTTGATTTCTTTGTTTAATGGCATATCAACGTTCATGGGGTATTTAATGACAAAGCCATCCTTGTAGAAGAACAATAACGGAAATATTTAACCCATAGCTGGAAGGATAGAGAGTTCATACTTTTCTTAAGGGTATTTAGTCCCAAAATAAACCGTAAATGGGCAACTGGAGATCGAAGTTGCTTACGAGGATGTCTCACATTAACCACTACACCAGTGTTTCTCTTCCATTGTAGAAGAAGAAAAGTTATATGGAAGTCATTACGCTATTAATGAAGAAAAGACGAGGCCATACCAGTAAACATCGCTATCACATCGCTCTACCTTATATCTGGTTTCTTCCTAGTATGCTTGTTATTTCTTGGACACCATTCTATTGAAATATTGTATCATCTGTTATCACCCCTTCTAGTTATGTGTTCTTCCTTTTCAATTTTTATCTATGACATTTATCACATGCTCTGCTCTTTGATCGATATTGTACCCACACTGAAAACCCACGCGTGCATATATATATATATATATATATATATATACATGTGTGTGTGTGTGTGTGTGTGTGTGTGTGTGTGTTTATTGAGAGAGGGAGAGAGAGAGAGAGAGAGAGAAAGAGGGAAAGGGGGAAGTCCCTGTGATGTTGAGGCTAACGTGCTGGGCTGTCGCGTCATAGTGAGCAAGTTCAAAGTCCAGTTGAACTTTTACATTCCCTTTTAGACAAATGCCCTTCTGAAAGGCATGAACCCCTTTATCTCTCAAATTATGGGTTTGTTAGTACCACAAATGTTCTTCGAAAAAGATGGTATGGGCATTAAATAACTCACAAAGGTTGATATGCCATTAAATAAAGAAACCAAAGTATATATACTTATAAGATATATATACCCCACCCTACCGTGGGTTGAGCACTCAAGTGGGGAAATAACCGGCTTCCACATACGCTGAAATGCAATAGCTCTTCTTGGGAATTCAGCACTCCAGTCGCCGAAAATGCACATGTAAAAAGGTAAATGTAAAAAATTCCCTCACTTGGGCAGAGACGACGATAGCCCTGGGCTAAGATATCCGACTGACATAAAATCAGCCTGGTTTCGAACTCAGCAAGAAGCATCTCGCAGATCTAGCCACACTGACGATTTATTATATATATATATTACATGTTACAGTCTGTGACCCTGGATTTCAGAATGTACGATGTAATATATGTGTGTGTGTGTGTGTAAATGGTCATTGATATTGATCACTATTTAATAATACTGCAACATTTGGTCCTCCATTAACTCACTAAGTGAGCTTGTAAGAACCATAAACCTCATTTATATATATATATATATATATATATACGCGGTAGATACGATTCGTATGGGCATTTAAAATTGTCGTAGACTCTTGAAAATTGACTATGCTATTGCTATACATCTTATGAGATAATTAACCAAGTTTTATGATTTCAGGTTCAAATGAACAGCTACAGCAGCAATTGGAATACACCCTACTAAAGCCGGATTGTCACAGCTGGCGAATTTCAAAAATTCAATCTGACACTTTAGAAGAATATGCAATAGAATTCAGTTTTAAACTTGGAAAAAAAGGCAACAGAAACATATGGAATGCTTCAGACTGCTTTTTGACAATCCTGCATGAAACGAGCATTAGTTTTTGAGTGGCATAAGAGATTCAAGGAAGCCATGGAGTCTGTGAGGGATGATGAGAGGTGTGGGACGTTTGACCAGTCGGTTGGGGCTGTAGAATACACTGACTGCACCTCTGTAGAGGGGTAAGACACCCCCCAAACGAGTGTCTTGGATATGACACTAAACAATCTGATGGTGAGGTTCCAGCAATGCTGGAGCTTTGGGGAATGTGGAGTACCCCTTCATTGACATCGCTCCCAGGTCCACTCTGTCCCGGAGTGGTAGCACCTGATAGGGCCCTATCTATGGGTTAAATAGAACTAACAGCATACTAATTCTAAACTGAATTGTTTGAATAAACTGAATAGCTTGAAATAAAAATGTTTTTGACAATTAAACCGTACTTACACTTAAACTACGTGCTGATGCTGAACTGAATTATTTGATATAGAACTTTTTTTCGACAGTAAAACTGTATTTACCCTTAACTGAATTGTTACATATAACTGCTTGAATAGTTTGAAATAGAAATGTTTTTGACCATTAAACTGTGTACTTATGCTAAACTGAATTGTTTTAAAAAGAACAGATTTACATAAAAATGGATTTAGCGTTAAATAACCTACAAAGGTTGACATGCCATAAAACCCAATAAACCAACCAAGGTGTGGGAAGAGTAAAGAAGTCAATACACCAGAGTTGATTGGCCAAAGGGTTAGGGTTAGGGTTACTATGTTGAGGTTTTAAGGGAGTTCAGGAAGAGATTCCATCGGAAGAGGCCAGCACTCTTCAAATCGGGTCAGTGGCATTTCCAGCAGGACAATACACCAGTCCACAACTCCATCCTTGTCACAGACTATTTGACCAAGATGGGCATCGAGACAGTTCCTCAGCCTCCCTATAGTCCAGACTTTGCTTCCTGTGACTTTGGGTTATTCCCTAAGCTCAGAGTCTGTCGTTATGAGACAATTGAGGAGATGAAAGAGGCTGTGACGAAGGTCGTTGACATGCTCCTACAAGAGGACTTCTATGGGGCCTTCCGGAAGTTGTTGGAACGGTACAACAAGTGCATTGCAGCCGGAGGAGATTATTTCGAAGGGGACTAAATTTCATGTGTTTACTCTGAATAAAAGTGCCCATACGAAAAAAGTCTGGAAAATTATCGTATGCACCTCGTATATTGATGAAATATTCAACACATTGTGAGAGGGAATAAACTGTGAACACCGATTTGGAAGTATGTTTATATATTGGACTGCGTCATAAATAATTTTCATTTTTTAAAATCAAGTAATAACTACACATTACAAACTTCCAATGTTTTAAATGCAACAGGAAATTAAAGAACTCCTTCATCGGTCATTTCTATTTCAGTATTGAAAGAGTGTACATCATAATATAATCTATGATCTCATGTCCCTAAAATGGACAAACTGAAAGATTTTAATCCACATGTAATGTTTTGGGTGTTTAAGAATGATAAAACCGCTACAGAAACTGCTAAGTAAATTTCTAGTATTTATGGCCAAGAGTCATAACTGACTCTTTTGTCCGAAACTAGATTTTTGGAAATTCATTTTGTTGATATGTTATTGAGAGTGGATTCCAGACCAAGATGCTAATCAGATCTTTTAGTCAAGATGCTTTAAAAGAATTGGTGGAATGTAATCCTTTCAAATGTACTCGACAATTATCACATCCCATATTCACATTCTGCTGCTACTTGAAAAAGATAGAAAAATGAACAAACTGGGCATTTGGCATTCCTCAGACTCTGGGTGAAAGGAATAAGAAAGATCGTATATTCATAGCCTCAAGTCTTCTTACAAGGCAGAGAAAGAACACATTTTTAAGAATATCATAAGTCTTTTATGATAATGTTCAACGCAAAAAGCAGTGGATTGACAAGGATAAATCTTCGTGGGCCCCCCCCCCCAAAAAAGTGGAGTTTCACTAGAAAAATTGATGCTGAATGTATGGTGTGTATACCACGGTATTATTCATTTTGAGTTTTTAAACTGCAATCAGATTCTCAATGCACATTTAAACTCTCGACTGCTGCAACGAGTGTATGAAAATCTTCTGAGAAAATGCCCCGCACTCGTTAATGGGAGAAACGTTGTGCTTCTCCAAGATAACGCGAGGTCACACTCCAGAATCACGCAGGAAAAAATATTGGATTTTGACTACTCTGTTCTATTCTATCCACCATAAACAGCTGACTTCGCACCGAGTGATTTCCAGCTTTTCATTCTCAACAAAATGCGCGAAATGACAAAAGATTTACTTACAAAAATCAAACGAAAACGTTTGTGGAAAACTTCTTGAGGTCAAAACCAGCTGAATTTTACTTGAGAGGATTCAGCAAGAAACCCGATAAATGGCAAAAGGTGATTTGAATTTATGGTGATTATGCTATTGATTGAAATTCTTTCATTGTTAAATTGTCAATGAAAAATTATATTTTACTAAAACGGAAATTATTTATGACTCAACCATGACGTTTCGCTCTGTATGGTCTTCATCAAATAAGGGTTTGCAAATTCTTAAATTTATTGGAAAATATTTCGTGGTAGTACAACAGTCTACGCCAGAAGAAATGAGAATAAACTAGATACTAACAAAAACTAAAAAAAACAAACACCATATGATATATTTATCGGACCGTCCCCCCAGTCAGATTTGAGAGAAAGTCATTTTATTGGGGGCGTTAGACGATGCGTGGCCGTCACAAAATATGCTTGATCCCATCAGCATTCTCCTTCTTGGGCGCCTCAGGTGCCAAGAGATAAATTTACACCTGCAAACACGTATTTCCTGGTGGGTGGATAGCCCCCTGGGACCAGGCAGTCAGTACCTATCAGGTTTGAACACCAGGTAAGAATAAAGAAACAAACGCAGTAAGAGATAATCCTTGTAAAACTGAATTCAATAGATTCATTATTCTATCCTAAAAAATCAACATAATACTTAATCAACAATTTTTTAAGCATTCAAATTGTCAGTCGTACATCGAAAATAAATGAGGAGTATCGCATCAATAAACCTGTATAAAGTGTTTATATCGAAGAATGTTTAACAAAACTTCGAGATGTCTTTGTCGAATTGTTTGTGTTATAGTCTTTCCTTTTGTTACCAATCCTCATCTAACTCTGTCAACAGGGGTTGTCGAATATGCCAACTGCATCTCTGCAGAAAGGTAAAACTCCCGCCCAATGATTGTGCTGGATAAAAGACATTAAATCGCATAATGCTGAGACTCCTACCTTGGAGTTTTGGGGAATATGGAGTACCCCTTCAATGCCATTATTTCCTCAGGTCCATTCTGATCCGGAGTGGTCGCACTTGATAGAGTCCTATCTATGGGTCAAATAAAATTGTTTGACATTTAAACTGTGTGTAAACAAATGACTGGTGTTTAATTGAATTGTTAGTGATACATAGCAATACTTGGAACAATTGAACTCCGAACGAATGAGTAATGTTAAAGAAAATCATTTGTGTTGATTAGCTATTCTTGAAACTCTTGCATGTTACATAGCGATGTTTGAAATCATTTAACAGTGTACAAATAAAACGATCTATGTTAGACAGCAATGTTTTATAGCATTTAAGTGAGTGCAAACAAATGATTAATACTAAATAGAACTATTTCTTGTTAGAATATTTGGAACAATTTTACTGTAAGCAAACAATTGTAATACTTGTGTTCAAACAAACTGATTTCGAAATATAATCACCTACAAACTATTTATTTACAAATCATTTGTATAACAATTTAACTGTATGCAAAGGAGCTTTTGTTCGTTTTAAAATCTTATTGACAAACTATGCGCTTACAAATCATATATACTATGTATAAAGAGGATTTGGCATTAAATAACCTACAATGGTTGATATGCCATAAAACCCCACTAAACCAAACCAATCCCCATCTTCCCTTTGTCGTCTTTAGTCGCTAGCAGTAGTCAATCACGCCACCATCTTGTTCTTCTCGACCCGTCGTTGCCTTCTTTTGTGTCCACTCACTGTTTCATCGATCACTCTTATGGCGAATACCATTGAACCAGAAATGGAAACACTCAGCCGCTCGATTCGGTCTCTTCTTTGCTGACTGAATAAAGCCTTAATCTCTCTTCTCACTTTCGAAAATCACTTGATCACATGACTGAGATTATAACATTCAACTTCTCAAATGGTCTCCTAACGATTTAGGTTCCAAATTACGTTGCAGTGACAACCTTGTAGACAGTTGTAAGGTTCACCTAAAACCAAAAAGATTTTCCAAATCCTAATCTACGGAGGTTCATACTGAGAGATAAACACCAAATTGACTCTCACTCCTGATTTCTCTAACACACACATATATATACATATATATATATATATATATATATATACGCTCCTCCATGAGGGTTGAGCACTCTAGCGAAGGAATTTTCGGCAGCCGCTCGTATAATGCAAAGCTCTTCGAACGAATCGAGCACTCTGGTATCCGGTAAGGTATAAAAATGTAAATAAACGAACGCTGCTGCTGTTGCTACATAATACCTTATAATTCCCTTGCTGACGTGGAACGCTTGTTGGCCGAGTGGTCTGATACTAAGTCTAACGTAAAGTTGGGCGGGTTTCGATTCCAGTTTCAAGTGTCCTAAGTGTTTAGCCACACTGAAGAGTTGTAAAACTACGAAACAGTCTGTCTGTGGATGACAATATATATAGTGAACTCTCCTGTGTCGATTTTCGTTACTTGACGCAGTGAAACCGTCGTATTTGATTATACGTATATTGTTTTTCATATAATTACATAATTGTTTTCATATGATTCCTGATCCAATTTATTATTAATATTAGCTTCTCTTTATATGCTGCTTAGTCTTTTTTTGTGTTTTTTGTTATCGTTTTATATCCTTGTTTTTCTCACGCTTCAAATCCTCTGACTGTTTCTAAAACTAAAACTAAAATGTTTGGTTGTTTTTCGCGCAAAGTTTTATTGCATGATACTGAAATATACGACACTTTATAATAATAACTTGACATGAAAAAGTTTATCAAACATAATGCATACTCGCTTATCCTCCACTAATAATTGAAAATATTTTTTTGGGGGGGGTCCAATATTTGTAAGGCCCCAACTGTACAAATATGGAAAAAAGACTATAGCACTTGGGTGAGGTCCGCGTGGCGTAGTGGCTAACATGCAGAATTACGACATTGTTGTGACTGTGTTCGAATTCCAGTCAATCTATGACGTTTAATCTCAGACTAATACTCTTGGAAAAAGTATGGAAACCTCTTATTTCCCCCCACCGCAGTTATGGGTTTAAAATCATCACTGCTGTTCTTCTACAAGAATGGCTTTGGCTTTAAATAACCCACCAAGATTGATGCGCCATCAAACAAAAAAACAAATCAGAAATTATTATTTTAGTCTTTTCAAGTCACACAAATACTGCTACTACTTTTCTTCTACTGGGATTTCTTTAGCATTAAGATGTTCACGAAGGTTGATATGCCATTAAAAACAAAGAAAGAAAGAAAACTAAACTATAAATCTTCAGTCTTTTGAAATTATGTTCTTGGTATGACACTGTTCCTCCAGCTCTGGGGATTGTGGACATTACTCCGAGGTCCACTCTGGCCCGGAATGGTAGTACCTGTTAGGGTTCTATCTCTCATTCAAATAAGTTTGTTTGAGATCTTGTTTAAAATGGTGATGAAATAGCTCTCCTAACACAGCGATCTATAAAAGTATCGCGAATGGGGTAGAGGTTGTCACTATAATAGTAGCCATAAAGACCAAACTTTTGATCCCGTTTGTGAAGGTGAGGGGGGTAACTTTTGTAATAAAGAAATCGATATTTTTGGCTGGCATCAAAGAAGATTCGAAGCCACAATTTTCTCAAAAAAGAGTCAATAACAAAGAAAACAAAAGAATAAAAAGAACCTCCGCAAACAAATGACAAACTCTCCACAGATTTGAAAATCATATAACAAAGTAAATCACCTCTACTTTTCCCCTCTGATTTGGTCAAACGATAAAAAAAAGACATTTAATTGAGGAATAATGAAGCCTAATGAGTCAATAATTTGTGGATAATAGAAAGAGATACGAAAGTGTCAATGGCGTCATAACGAATAAGATGATAGTTAAAGAAAAGGTGTGAATAATTCCAAGACACTGGCGCCATGATGTTGAAAGAGGGGGGGAGGAAGGAGGGCCGCACTGATGAACGGCAACACAAGTAGGTTTAGATCGATAAGTTTATTTGAATGGCATATGAACCCGTCTAGGGTTATTGTATGCCAAGGTGATCGGGAATTGCCTTCATAGTACATTTATATTTACACTTTTTATGTAGTTGTTTTTAAGAAGTTTTTTTTTTTTTGCAAACAGTTATATGATATCTAGTATTCCTATCTAATACAAATAATTTCTACATCGTTTGAAATATTGTTGAGTAGTCATCGGCAACTGCCTCGTTGATGATGGCTAATCGTCAGCTGAAAAGGGAAATAGAAAATCACATTTAAGCGTTAGGAACTTCGTTGCTTTGTTTTATCTCCGTTCATTCTCTGAAGCAGTGGAAGTAGGAAGAAATGAATACCGGACACTGCTAAGAACGGGATTCTTCTCGTATCTGATTCATTCCTCGTTCACCGTTCGTCTCCACACATTCCAGCCACCAAAGGAGAAAGACTGAGTCACGAGATCTGATTGATATATATATATATATATATATATATATATATATATATATATATATATATATATATATATATATATATATATATATATATATATATATATATATATATATATATATATATGTACGTATTCACTGAACACCCCACCACCACTTACGCCTCGGGTGGGTAACACGACCAGCCCCCGTCACCACTTACATCTGGGGACCTCGGTACGACCCGGGGTTTGGAGTGCTTGATCAAATATATTTTGTTAATCGAAGCCCACTGGAAAAGATGTTGAACTATGCCAACTTGTCTTTCTTTCGGTAGTTGGCTTTTCGGTAACCATTTGTTCGAGTTTCAGTCCCATTTGCTTACAATGCTACATTATTCTAATCCGATTCCAATAATTCAAACGCGATTATATGGATTTAAGTAATAAATTCAATAATAATCCTAAGGTTTCAAGTCTTCCTAACATTAATAATAATAATTTGTTAGCACTCAGTTTCTATGGTCTCTAATATTCGTATCAGATTCATTTTTAAACAGATATTTTTGGCCCATAGCTAGGAATCGAACAACTCCAACCAATCCTGGGCAATTTAAGATATGAATCGATCTGTTCCCTCTCCACTCATCGATAAATAGTAGCGCAGACTGGACTCTTTAATCTTTGTACGACAACCAGTCTTGGAGAATGAAAACTTTGAATTCAAAACTGCAGTACTCCGATTGACCTTGTGTCGCATCCTGCCCATGGAGGAAGGGTTGGGTAGATATATACCTTTATTTTTTTTTTACCTAACTTAAAAACTGACTTCGGCAGCCGTCAAGATCGAATTAGAGTCATATCCTATTAAGAACATTTAGTAACACTGACCTTACACTATTAAAACTGTTGCAAATTTGATTGGAAATGGATTTATTCTCAAAGTCAGAACATTTTGAAAGTTATAGAGCTAACATTCCAAAATAGGGGAATTAGAATATAAATAGAAAGAAAAAAGATAACATCTTGATCAGAAAACTTTAGTAACGCCTGTTGTGGTATAATAGCAAGTTGGCCTAACCGATGATTGTTTGTGAGTTCGATTCTAACCAGATGCCTTCTTCTTCTGGCCTTGTGCTTTTGGCTTAGCTAAATTCACTAAATGATTATATAACTTGAATGTATATTTTCTAAGTTCTTTTCATATACACAGCTACTTTATCTTAACACTTTATCGTCGATTTTACAAATATGGATATTATCTACAATAAAAGAAAATGTTCTTGTTTCTATTTGAACTAAAGTCTTGATTTGGTGAAATAATTCTAGAATAAAAACCTAATATGACTGATCTTAAACCTTCTCAGTTTTCAGTTCCATTATCTAACCTTTAGCTTTACCAGATCATGCACATGAGCTATGAAATTATTTTGTTTGTGAAGTTTTCTCTTTCTTTCTTTTCCGAGAAGTGAATTGAAAACATAGACTAATCACTCTCTAGCTATATGGAATTACTCCCCCCCCAAAAGTAAAGGTTACTATATCTGATAGGCTGGGTACGTAAAAAAGGTTATATGTGATATTGTCTTATTGAAGATTAGTCCTAATGATTGATATCGTGTAAAAGTCTGATATTTGTTGTGTTGTTTAGAATTTGTTACCGAGACAAATGATAAAGTGGGCGACACTTGTATCACAAATATCAATTTTATTTAATTTCCAACCGAAAGGTTGACAGGAACTTGATAACAATCAGATAATGACAATATAGCAGAAACTATTGCAGCTCACAAGATAAGAAGAGTAATGATGGTTATTTGAAAACTTTACGGCTGGAACCCACCAGTCGATAAAACGTGTGGCGAATTCTGATCTATGAAGTCACTTAAACCCTCGTTTTTTTTTATTGTCTTGCTATTGAGTTTAGTGTAAATGTTTTAACTGTCGTGAATATATCAGCTCTTTGCCGATTGAATAAGATCGATATTCTGAATTAATTTTGTCTTTTCACTGATCAAAATATCTGAAAAGATTCTTTGGCTTCGTCAATTGAATCACCACAATAATAATCAGAATTTGGCTTTTGAAAATTGACCAAAGGATTTTTATATAGATTCACACAAAAATAAATTAGTACAAAATAGACTAGCACAAATGGACCAATCAAGTTTAGATAGATTTCTACAAATTGAATTTGTGCAAAATAAATTTGTATCAAATAGACTCGTACAAAAAGATAAATAGACATGATATAGATTTATATAAAACGGGTTTGTACAAATGAACCAATGAACTTTAAATATATCTGTGCAAGACAGATTTGTATCGAATAGATTTGTATCAAGTTGATTTATACGAAATAGATTTGTATAAAATAGACGGGCATGAAATCGATTTGTACAAAAAGACCAACGGAAATTCTTAAAGAAAAGATTATATAAATAAATCGATAAACTTTATATAGATTTGTACAAAATTGATTTGTATAAATCAAATAAAATGATGTGTATGAAACAGATTTATACAAAAGGACCACCGGAAATTATACAGATTTACACAGAATCGATAAACTACTGGACTTTATATAAATTTGAGCCAAATTGATTTGTATAAATCTTATAAAAATAGATTTGAATAAAAGGAATTTGTACAAAAAGACAAAAGAAAGTTATACCGATTTATATAGAATAGATATTATAAATAGACCAATAAAATACAGAATTTGAATGACATAGATTCGCACTAAATAGACGGGTATTAAAAAAAATAGTGTATAAAAAATTTGTATAAAATAAATTTGATTAAATAGATTTATATCAGAGAATCAAGAAACTTTCTATAGATTTGAAAAAGTAGATTTGTATGAAATAAACGTGTACAAAAAAAAAACAAAAAAAAACGTAGTAATTTATACAGATTTGTACAAATAGACCAATGAACTTTATATCGATTTGAACAAAACCATATTTTCGAAATCTTGTTAACTGTTCACCGTTCCTAATTATGACAGACACTGATCAGGTTTATCCTAAGCAAAACTGTTGTCGTTGTTTTCTAGATATTAACTATAAATATAACGACTAATAAAAGAACTATTTTTATTCCTAGATAGAGAAACGAAAAGAAAAGGGTAATCACGAATTCTGTAGATTTGCATAAATATAATCTTTCTCTCTGGAGAGAGGAATAAAAAGTGAAAGAGAAAGTCCAACGAAACAACTGCAATGTTAAACAAGAGAATCAACCTCACCAAATATGGGATTTAAAAGTATCGAGGTGACTAAGCTGCCCCTCCATTAAATCGCTAAAAATGGCAAAAAAGATTCCTATGTCTAAAGAATGAAGAGAATTTGAATGCATTCATGAATGATTTGACTGGAATGGCAGATTTGACTGGAATGTCAGATTTGACTGGTATATGCATAAAATGCAGCTAAAACGTAACATTTACGGGTTAGTGAAAGTGTATGAGCATCCAGTCACTGAATAGATTCTAGATACGAAATTCTCAAGGGAGATCTGACGAAAGATGTACTGTCAACAGACACTTTCAGAAGTTAGGACGGAAAACCGAAGGAATTGTAAAATTCCCATGACATTTTCTGAGATTTAGACAATATTTAGCATGATAGATTAATATTACCAAAAAAGAAAAGACAGAACTTCTTTAAAGTGTTTGATATAGCTAACTTTACTGCAAAGGTACTTCGTTGTTGAATTTGGAAATATTGTTTACCAGGATACTGTTTAGACAAAAGAGAATAAAACACTCAAAAGAAAAAAATAGAAACGAATACAGACCCACCCAAATGGATAGCTCAATAGGACCAAGGGATAAAACAAGCAAATGTGATGTACCCTTTTCATGGCCATTACTCCCAGGTCTACTCTGACCCGAATTAGTAGTATCCCAGTAAACTGAAACCATACAGCTGATTAAGAATAATTTATATCATATTGAAGTACTAGATAAATATAATTACTGATCGTAAATTGCAATACTAGAAATCTTTTAACTTTGTGCAAACAGATGATTAATATTAAATAGAATTAAGTAACCCACAAGGGTTGATATGTCTTAAAACACTCACCACTACCGACAACAACATCGATATAAAACAATGTTAAACACATTGTAGCCAGTTGAGAGAACTGCATTCTTTAAAGTATATTGATTGATTGATTTTAACGGCAAGTCAACGCATATAGGGTTATTTTAGGCCAAGAGATTGGGGGAATTCATTCATTGTCCGTCCATATTTACATTTTTGTTAAGTTGTTTCTTAAGAGCTTTTTTGCACACATTTATCAAGTATTCCTATCTAACCGAAATAATTTGTCCACAGTTGTGTTGTTTCAAGTATTCCTATCTAACCTAAATAATTTGTCCTCAGTTGTGTTGTTTTAAGTATTCCTATCTAATACTGATAACTATACAGTTTCAATTCATTCTTCCTATTTGATATTTGTCATTTCTTTGTTCACATTTACCTGTTTTCAAATAATTTTCCTCGGTCAAAATGATAGTTTCAAGTAATTATTCTTAATAGAAATGATTTACCGTAAATGGCATCGTTTTCCCATCAAATAAGAATCATTTTTAACGAGATCTATTTGACCCGTAGATAGTCCGAGTGCACCTGGGAGTAATTTCAATGAAGGGGTATTCTACATTCCTTAGATCTCCGGAACTTGAATGTCACTATGAGATACAGTTTATTGTCATACCCAAAACACTTTGAGAGGGGATCTTACCCCTCGACCGAGGATACTGTTGGTATATTCTTAGACCCACCGATTAAGTGGAATGTATGTAGAGCTTAATAAAAATGTTATATTCGAATATTGCACAGAAATCATGAGATGATTATTTGTCTAACAGCTTTCCAAGCCCAGACAAACCTTCTTCGACGTGAGATAATCAACAAAATTTATTGTGTTGATTAGTATAAAGGAAAGATTTCTTGAGACACGAAATGTTTTAATGTATTTTTTAAAATAATTTACAAAAACAAAAAAGCTGAAGCTGAGAAACTGTTAAAAATGAGATTAAGAAATATAATTCAAAACATAAAGGTTACCAATTAGTTCTAACACATTTCTATAATTTCTGACACTTATGCTTAGGATCAGAGTGTAGTATGTGCAATCATGGAAATTCTATGATTATTTTAAAAACCACTGGGCATTCATACCGAGTGGTCATAGAAAATTAATAACTCAAGTTCCTGTGATTTTTTCCCATAGGCAGTACCTTCTCCTTTACCAAAAAGGAGTAGGGCTATGTTGATTGCCAGGCACCTTGGGCGAATGGACAACGGGCATACTAATGGGACAGGCATGCTAACAGAACGGGTATGCCAACGGTCAATGGGCGGGCCAACAGAACGGGCATTTTTTATGAACTTCCCTAGCGAAGGATGCTTTTTACGGGGCACCCCACGTTAATCCAATCTTGGGTCACATCCCGGCATACTTTATCACTTCTGTCTCGAGTTACGACATGTGTTTGTTGCCCATCCACCACAGTCAGGATACGACACAAAGTCAATTTTTCTTAAGTGCAGTACAACTTGTTTGAATTCAGTTTTTTTTTTTCCTTTCTCCTAGACTGATTGCTTTATAAAATCTAAAGAAATCAATCTGCCCTACTATTTTACTCCGAGCAGGCAAAGTCAGAAAGATGTGATGTGTTCATGCCTTTCCCAGAAAAAGTAAAACGGAAATAGCTTCATCAAGGATTTGAACTCTGGTCTCTGAGTTAATTTCCTGTGACAATTGGAAGCAATCATTTAAGTATAAAGTATTCTAATTTAATTTTATCTTTGAACTTGAAACAAATTAATTTAATTCACATTAATTAAAATGGGTAAAATCATATCTTGATTTGCGTCGGTTTTGATCATCGGTTTATTCTATGTAACTAATTTGTGATCTAAGTCTCAAGATGGCACTGCACAAGATGTAAGTCAAAGTGACACTGTTCAAGATGTAAACTTTAAAAATTAAAAAAAGTGTAAAAATATAGAATTTAAAGAAATAATAGATTTATAAAATGATAATTATTTTACCATACATTCACTGTTCCAGATTTACAAAAATTATTAAAGTAATAATAACAATGTTGATAATTTTTTAGATAGAAATGGTTCACCTAATCCCGGCCAGAAGACCAGATCTTGTGTGGATTTTGCCGTTCGGACGGACCACAGTGTACAAATGAAAGAAAACGAAAAGATAGACAAATACTTGGAGTTTGTTAGAGAACTAAAAAAAAGTTGTGGAAGATGGGGGTAAGGGTAATACAAATTGTAGCTGGTGCAACTGGAACATGTCCTAAGGGCTTGGAGAAAGGATTGAAAGAATAAGAAATTAGAGGAGGAATCGAGACCATCTTCACTACAGCATTGATGAGATCGGATAGGTTGGGTATCACCCACCTTTTTCCACTCAATGAACTAATCCATCTGCCATATATAGTAGTAGCTACTAATACCAGGGCAGACTAGAAGGTGAAGAGCAGCTTCTTATAGGAATAGTATTAGAGCGTTGGAGACTGGAGATCGCACTAGATCACCTTAGTTGCTACCATAATAACGGAAGCCAATACTATTGTTGGACTATATCTTTATTCTGTATTCACTAATCCTATGTTCTTTTCTACAAATAGTCTCAATATTGTATATACTTTGAATATATACTTCGTGGTTTGTCCTTTATTTAATATTACAAGCGTTCACTAACCTGAACGCAACATATAGAATACACCGAAGAGTTCAGGAAGTCTGTGTAGATTTGCTTTCACTCAGACTCAAAAGGTTAAATACTGCAAAGAACATAATAATAACCATAATACAAATAATAAGTTCATTTGGAATTTCTCATTACTTGAAGGAATCTGCTAATACATTGAAAAATGCTTTTGTAGACAAGCGATAACGTACGGGCATCAGTAAATAACGGAAAAAAAGGTGCTGATTAAAAAAAAAACAATTTAGTTATGGTTTATATTCAAAACTGTAAGAGGTTTATTCTAGTCTCTCTCTCTCTCTCTCTCTCTCTCTCTCTCTCTCTCTCTCTCTCTCTCTCTCTCTCTCTCCGTGTGTGAATGTGACACTTTTATAACACTTTTGATAGCGCACAGAGACTGCGCTCTGAATCTAGGCAGATTGCAGAGGGTTCAGTCTTGTCAACAGGGCCTAGAATACGTTTACAGTATCCCTTTTCAGTGGAGTAAAAAAATACTATAAAAACGGAGTGTTCTGGCCACATGACACTAAACTGTAGCTGATGGTGTAGCTCCAGTTCTGAAGATCTAGTGAGTGCAGAGTAGCGCCCTTCGTTCACAATACTCCTAAGACCACTCTAACTCAGAGTGGCAGTTCTTCTTAGAGTTACATAGATCCTTTGGAAACTTATTGATATTAGATAGGAATAATTGATACTATATAACTGTGTGTAAACAAACAAACAGCATTAAATAGAAAGAGTTTCTTGAAACCATATTATTAGTAATATTAGATAAGAATACCTGAAACATTAAGCAGATCATTTGTATTTGCTAGGAATACTTGAAATCATATAACTGTGAGCAAAAAAAAAAAAACTCTTTAGAAGCAGCTTTACAAAAAATATAAATATAAACGTCCAATGAACGCAATTCCATGAACACTTGACATGCCGATAAAAACAATCTATCAATTAATTAAGCAGAGTGCACAGATACGACACTCTGCTCTTATGTAGATGTTCAGATTATTATATATATACGGGGAGCATAAGATAATTTTCCAGACTTTTTTCGTATGGGCATTTAAAATTGTAGACGCTTGAAAATTCAGTATGTTATTGCTATACATCTTATGAGATGACTGACCAATTTTTAGGATTTCAGCTTCAAATGAACAGCTACAGCACGAATTGAAATACACCCTACTAAAGCCTGATTGTCACAGCTGGGGAATTTCAAAAATGCAATCTGACACTTTAGAAGAACGATATGCAATAAAATTCTGTTTTAAACTTGGAAAAATGCCACAGAAACGTATGGAATGCTTCAGGCTGCTTTTGGAGCATCTTGCATGAATCGAGCATCAGTTTTTGAGTGGCATAAGAGATTCAAGGAAGCCAGGGAATCTGTGGTGGATGATGAGAGGTGTGGGAGGAGTAAGGAAGTCAATAGACCAGAGTTGATTGGTCAAAGGGTTAGGGTTAGGGGTTACTATATTGAGGTTTTAAGGGAGTTCTTGAAGAGATTCCGTCAGAAGAGACCAACACTCTTCAAATCGGGCCAGTGGCATTTCCACCAGGACAATACCCCAGTCCACAACTCCATCCTTGTCACAGACTATTTGACCAAGATGGCCATCAAGACAGTTACTCAGCCTCCCTATAGTCCAGGCCTTGCTTCCTGTGACTTTTGCTTATTCCCTAAGCTCAGAGTCTGTCGTTATGAGTCAATTGAGGAGAAGAAAGAGGCTGTGACAAAGGTCATTGACACGCTCACACAAGAGGACTTCAATGGTGCCTTCCAGAAGTTGTTGGAACGGTACAAGTGCAGTGCAGCCGGAGGAGATTACTTCGAAGGGGACTAGAGTTTCATGTGTGTACTATCAATAAAAGTGCCAATACGAAAAAAGTCTGGAAACTTATCGTATGCACCTTGTATATAATCCTGTGAAATTTTACGGGTTTTATTCTAGTAATAATAATAACTTTGATAGTTGCAGTAATTGTAGTAGTCGCCAGAAATATAAGATGCTGATAAGCTCGCATAACCGTATCCAGCGTGTGATAAGAAGAATTAATAAAAAAAAGTCTTTCTATCTGAAAATTGGAAACTGAAGAAAAAAAATGACAAATTAAAGGATATGTCGATGTCTTTTCTGCCAGGAAATATTTTCAGTCGGAACATCAAAGAACTCACGAAATGAAACCACAAAAGAAGTGAATATTATTCGATTAGGCCTGAGGCAAAAGGCTGTTCAGTTTGTCTTTTTTTTTTTTTCCTTCTTTTTAAATTCATTTTTCGACGAAGCAAAAAAATCTACCCATTTACCCATCATCAAATAACTCTAATGAAAAAAAAGCAACAAAGAAAAACAACAAATTATTTGATGAAAGAATATAAGTTTCAGCTGCAATGACTCAATACACTAATTCTAGTTTTTCAAAGATCAGTGATTCGAAAAATGCCGGTCTTAAAATTTAAAAAAATCTTTTTTGACTCACTACGAAGAAACGTGGAATTCTTCCTTTTAAAACCAGATTCCCAAATTCTATTTTAAAAAATTGCTGGATTAATTAGTTTTAACGCCATGTCAACCTGTATAAAAGTTTGAAAATTGCGTTCATTGTATTTACATTTTTTGTCTAGTTATTTCTTAAAGGGTTGGGTTTGTTTGTTTTTGTGGGGGGTGCACATAGTTACAGGATATCATGTATTCCTATTTCTTTCAATTTAATAATTAATAATAATCATTTGTCTGCACACAGTTATATGGTTTTAAGTAACCAATAGAAGTAAACAAATAGAGCTTCCAGTAATTATTCTTCATACAAATAATTTACAGTTGATTGGGTTTTATGACATATCAACCCTTGTAGGTTATTCAATATCAAAACCTGTTTATACATACATATATATAAATTTATATAATTTGTAAACGAATAGTTTATCAGCAACATTATAAACAAGCTATAACTCAGTTTAATAGTTTTAAGTACTGCTACGAAACACTAACATTGCAGCTTAACATCAACTATTTGTTTACACACAGTTAAATAGTTTGACCCCTAGATGTGACCTTAACATCTATGCTAGATCCACTCTAGATCAGGGTGGACCTGAGAGTAATGGCAATAAATGGATACTTCACGTTCCCCCCCCCAAATCCAGGACTGAAGCTTCACTTTCAGATACACATTTACCAGGGATGACGTTTATGACACAAATAACTTTACAGTTATATTGTATCACATATACCAATCGAATAAAAATAATTTTTAGACAAAACTATTTGACCCATAACATCAGCTACCACTCCGGGTTAGAGTGGACCCGGGAGTAATGGCAATGAAAGGGTGACTTTACACTCTCCAGATCTCCAGAAATGAAGTGTCACCATCAGCTACAGTTTAGTGTCATACTTAGAAAACTCCTTTTTGAAGGAGACTTCCTCTTCTATAGGGGATACAAGCAAGGTATTCAAAGCACTGCCAACAGAGGTATATTTTGAAAGAGGCAGGTGCTGTTTAAAGTATAGGTAACGTAAAATAACCTGGAGATTTAATCAAATGATATAAAAGAAAACGGTTTATTTTGCCGTCTAGATGACATTGGTTTAGGGGTGTAATTTTCATGCTCTTATGTTGTAAACAGCAAAGAAAAACAACGTTGATGTATAAGAAAATAACCGGTTTCTCTTTTTTTCTTTTATAACCCAAAATGTACGTATAGGTAGATTAAGAGAGAATAGGAGATGGCTGAAATGCACACATACAGGGTGGTACGTGTAGTACGTTGACATGCCTCCTGTCTCGCATGCCACCCACGCAACTTAGGCGGGGCACTTCCACAGAGAATATACCTACGTTTGGTTTGGTTTTTTACTTTAGGGGATAGGTGTATATCCTGTTATGCCACTCATGCAACTTATGCTGCATTTCCAAGGAATCTACAGGTGGATATCTAACACTTAACTTGCCATTTCTTTTCACTGTATTCTTTTGCTGGGACGAATAATAACGAGGAAATTTTTTGTGTATGAACACATTTTTTATTCATCTTCAGACGTCTTCTACATTACCAGCCATATGGACATGGGAGCTAGCCCTTTGAACATTGATGAAAAATTACGGTCACACAATTTTTACCCCTCAATGAAATTCGGCAAATTCTGTCTAACAAAAGAGGTAGAATAAAAATCCAAATTCCAAATTCGTAGTCACATGATTTTAAATTCCTCTGTGAAATCCAAGCTCACAAATAACTCCAACGGTTACCACTTGTCAATCAAATACTGTTGCCCTCGGCTAGACATAACATCTTTGAGTACAACGGTTTAATTCTCTTAAAATAACCTATTTGCCCAGTCGGCTGGGGCTGTAGAAAACACCGACTGCATCTCTGCAGAGGGGTTAGATCCCCAACAAGTATCCTGGATATGACACTAAACAATCTGATGGTGAGGTTCCAGTGATGCTGGAGCTTTGGGGAATGCGGAGCACCCCTTCATTGCCATCGCTCCCGGGTCCATGCTGGCCCGGAGTGGTAGCCCCTGATAGGGCCCTATCTATGGGTTAAATAGAACTAAACTGCGTACTTGTGCTAAACTGAATTGTTTGAAATGGAACTATTTTTTAATGTTAAACTGAATTATTTGAAATGGAACTGTTTTTAATATGAAAACTGTACTTACGCTTAACTGAATTGTTTGAAATAGAACTGTTTTGATATTTAACTGTGTGTAAATAAAATCTATACTTATACTAAACCGAATTGGTTGAATTAGAACTGTTTGACAAAACTGGATAGCTTGAAATAGAAATGTTTTGACAATTAAACTGTGTACTCATGCTAAACTGAAGTGTTTGAAATTGTACTGATTATTTGTTTAAAAATGGATTTGGCATTAAATAACCCACAAGGGTTGATATGCCATAAAACCTAAACAACCAACCATGAAATAACCTCTACTTCTTGCTAAATAAAACATTTGGCCAGTCTATGATGCTATTTAACCCATATCTACGAAAAATAGGTTAGAATAAATGATCCAATAGACAGAGGAATATAAGCACGTGTTCCAAAATGAATGGTTTTAAATCAAAATCATTCTTGTTATTTACTAAACTTTATACATATAACAAAATACATCGGGAGGATTAATACTTCATTGAAAATATGTTAACAAAAAAAAATCAAAAGAAAAATCTCTTCTAAATGATATGAGTGGTCGGTGGGCTGATACACCGTCAAATTTAGTAATTGAGAGTCATATGATACGTGGGGAGGTGAATGAGTGCATCCATCCTTGGAAATTCAGGTTAAATCAAGTGCATAGGAATGATTAAAAGTATAAACGGAAAACTTCGTCATATCTAAAGTTGTAGGTTAAAATTGTAATTTTAAACAAAGCCAATTGGTGCCTTTTTCTTTGATAGAATTAGCAAAACACGTCGTTTGATTCTCTAAAGTTAAAAATACATATGATTGTATCGTTTCCTGTAAACAATTGTAGATTGTTGAAAGCGGTGTATAGTTAAGAGTTAAATACTCAAAAATAAGAACGACGCAGTTATAACTTTTGAAAGTTATCAAAGCCCATTGTTGACCTTGCACTTGTGAGTGTCAAGATGGAAGAAAATTGAAAGGGTGAGGTAGATATAATGGAATATTGAGTAATCAAATGAAATTTTGTCGGCAAATTTTTTATTTAAGCAAGGGCTTGTTTGCCCCAGAGAGAGTTCGTCTCCAGGTTTTGAAGACTGCGTTTCGAATCCATAGTTGTTGTTTTTGGCAACAACGTTCCTCACCCACCATCCACCAGGCCCACTTCAACTTACCAGCATTTCAGAGCCAACAACACGACTTCTTATACACCCGCTTCAACATTGCATTTTGACGATTATATACCTGCTATTGTAAATAAACCTGTATTTTAAAGTTTATTTGCCAGTTGAGATTCTTATTTTTCAACTACATCAGATAAGTTTACCACGACACATCATCATTGATCTTATCATTGGTGGTGTGAAACACAACGGCCAATGGGGCAGGAGCAAAGACGATAAGACGATCAAAACGATAATCTATATACCCTTTATACCGGTAAACCAACGGCTAGATTATCATCGGCAGCAACACTCTGGGACGGAGAGAGAAACAGTGAGAACCAGAGTTTTGTCAGAGTGGGGCAGCTTTGGGCAGCCGAATAAGAGAAGACCAAGCCAGTTTGAACACCAGTCAATCAGAAAAGGGTCCTGATTGACGCATCAACTGTATCAGTGATCGATCTAAGATACATGGCCGGTGAAGGTGTATATACAGGCCTCAAGCGATTGATACTCTGCAGATGCCCACTTAGAGTTACGGTTATAATCGTAAGAAATGGATTCGGTAACTTAAATTCAAATCCTGGACGAGGTTGTTTGTGTTTCACTTCGTTCACTGGGGAAAGACATGAACCCCTCAACTATAGGTAAATAGTAAAGCAAATTGGTTTAGAAAAAGGAAAACAGTGAATTTACTCTGCTTAAAATTGACCTTGTGTCACATCCTGCACTGACGGGGGTATTGAGTAAAAAACATACTTAGTGGTTACCCATTTAATTACTGACCAGGCTCATCAAAGCTTAACTTCAGTGATTCGATGGAAATTGTTGCTCTCAAAATGATTGTCAGTATGTAATCAGTCTTTGTCTAAAATTTTTGGCAAACGTCGAAATATTTTTGATTCAACTGAAATTCACAACGAAAATATAAAATATAATTATATTCTGCATAATTAATTCATTAAGAGGTTTAAAAAGCAATAAAAGTTGGTTGGTTGGTTTTATAGCATATCAACCCTTGTGGGTTATTTAACGCCTAATCTTGTTTATACATATATGATTTGTAAGCAAATAGTTTGAAGGTAACATTTTTCAATGAGCCAGAAGTCATTCGCTTTGCACACAGATGGTTTAAAGTATTTTGCTTTTTTCTATTTGCACACAGTGTAATGGTTTGAAGCACAGCAAATAGTTCTATTTAATCGACATATGGGACTGTCACTCCTGGTCAGAGTGGACCTATGATTAATGATAATGAAGAGGTACTCTACACTCCTCCAAAGTCCAGGACAGGAGCCTCACTATCAGAGGCAGTTTATTGTCATATCAAGACACTGGTTGGTGGGGAGGGATGAGGTTCTAACTCCTCTGCAGAACTGTATTCAACGTATTCTACAGTCGACAGGTTCTATTTTAAATGAGATCCTAACAAGTACTTATAGTCCGGGTTCGAGTGGAATTATGAGTAATAGTAATGAAGGAGTACTCCCTATTCCCCAAACAACCTGGACATGAGCTTTAATATCATATCCAGGACAGTTGTTGAGAGGTGGAGTCTCACCTTTCTGCAGCCAACTTGGCCGAACAGTAAAAGTCAATTTGAAAGGATTAAAGAAATTAACAGTTTAAACCAAAAATTATTATTGCTGTCATCAACTGGGCGTAGCTAATTTTGGCACAAGGCCAGTAGTATGGAGCACTCAGTGCTAGCCATGTCCATTATTGTTCCACACAAAGTGTTCTTCATGTGTATTATTGTTATTTACTCAGCTGAGCCGAGATCAACACAAGGCCGGAAGTATCGGATACTTAGTGAGAATCAATCTCACAAACTATGGTCTACTAGCCTAGTATGTTAACCATTGCACCATGAAGGGTACGCCTCAAGAATATTGTTGTTGTTATTTACAGAGATTTCCTAAGTTTGGCACAAGGCCCCAATGATGAGGCACCATGTAAGAATCGAACCCACAAACAATGGTCTGTTGGCGTAGTGCACAAACCGTTACACCACACAGAACGTGCCTCATTAATATTGCTGTCATTTACTGGGCTAAGCCAACAAAACCAGAAGTATGAAAGACCTGGTGAGAATCGAACTCACTAACAAAGGTCTTCTAGCTTTGGATGTAAACAATTATATTATGTGTGCTGCATAATCATATCATTTAATAAGCTTAACTCAGTTTGGCTCAAGGCCATATGAATGGAGCGCCCAGTAAGAATCGAATATTAGGAATAGTCTGCTGACCTATCTAGCTTATCGTTAACTATGATTATTATTTTTGCATAATCTTTTATTTTCTAAATTCAAGATTGTCTACAGCTTGAGAGATCTGTTTATCCCTCTTTTTGATTTACAGAATAATAATGTGTGGATTAAAGATTTCCTCACTGAATTTTGTTCAATAAGTTGAAGAATTTCTTTCCTTGATAGAAAATAGAAAGATTTTTTGCAATGTGTCTACAATGGCATATTTTCCATAGCAATAGATATGTCTATTGGCAGTGTGTGTGTGTGTGTGTGTGTGTGTGTGTGTGTGTGTGTGGGTAAGGGAGAGAGACAGAGAGAGAGAGAGTGAGAGAATGTGGCTGTGTATCTGCTATTGACATAGAAGCATATTTAATTTCACAATTGAATCCGAATAAACTGTAGAAAAGATTCTTGTTTCATAATATATTGATTTAATTCTAACAACAAAAACATTGGCGATTTTCTCCTTTGTCTTATCAAAATATTATGCGTAAGATGTATTATTATTTCGAATATCAAAAATAATATTTGTTTACCGAATTGTCAAGGCGTTGCCCTGACAATTATCACAAATCTTTTGGAAGGATGGGTTTGTTTTGGGTTAATTAGTAAATTTCAGTTTAATTAGCCAACTTGGCAGGTTACCAATGAAATAGAAAGTATATCTGCATGCTCTCGGCTTGATCCTGGATTTTCCTTGCGTTACGAAGCGTATAGAAAAGGAATCCTTGATTCGAGTTCAAATCGTGGATGGGGCTGTTCACGTTTCTCTTTGAGCTTATACTATTAGAAAAGGTATGAATCCATCTATTCTCCCCCGCCCCAGCTACAGATAAATAGTAGGGCAGGCTGAATTCTTTAGCCTTGGTTAGCTAACCAGTATAGAGAAGGAAAACTGAATTCAAATGGGCTTTACACTGCTTAAAAAAATGACCTTGTGTTTTATCCAGCCCGTGGCGCAGAGTTTGGGTAAATAAAGACAGGTGTAATGAGTTCGATTCTCACTCGATGTGCCTGGCTTGTAGTTTTGTACCTGAGAGAGAGAGAGAGAGAGAGAGAGAGAGAGAGAGAGAAAGAGAGAGAGAGCTGATGATGAAAACAGAATTATGAAATTAGGTTTGTACAACGAACCAGAATTACTAATTCGTTTTATTCTAATCACAACATTCGTTTAGTTTAGGAAGTGTGCTTAGCGTAACGGTTATGGTCGTAGGAAATGGAATCAGTGACCCAAGTTCAAATTCTAGACGAACCTCTCTACGATTCACTTATGTGCAGATGCCATTGGTAAAGGCATGAATCCATCTCTTCTCCCTGTAGCTATGGGCAAATAGTAGACCCGACTGGAATCTTTAGCCTTGGTTAGGCAACCATTGTTGGAGAAGGAAAAATCCGTATTGAAACCAGCCTTACTCCACTTAAAATTAACCTTGTGTCATATCCTGTCCGTGACAGAGGGATTTGACTAAATATATACATTCGTTTGGTTTAAGTTTTATGATCTAGTAGATCGATGAGGAACGATGCTAAGTTCTTGGTCAAATATCGAGGGCAAAAGGAATTAGCAGCTAATGATTTTTTCCAAGTATCATTACATTGTTTTATCATATGTTTATGGTATGTCAAAACTAAGATAAAAAGCAGACAGCGGAGAAAGTTTTGGTACAAATACATTGTCGGGGAAATCGATCTGTTTAAAAATTATTTGTATTCGTATGACTGCTTGCCAAAAAAAAAAAAAAGAAAAAAATCCTTTGAGAAACAACCACAGAAAAATGTCAATATGAACATAGAATGAAAGGAAGGATCACCGTCGCATAGTAGCTGGACTGCGATATCGCAGGAAGCGAGTTCAAACTCCAATCACACAATTATATATCCAACTTTCATGACTAATATCCTTGAGGAAAGTTAAGAATTTCTTTAAACATCCCCCATTTATGGGTTAAAGAGTACCACAATTGTTCTTCTATAAGGATGCCTTTGGTATTAAATAACCCAGGAAGTTTGATATGCCATTAAACAACCAACCCAAAATATCTTATTTGACGACCAGCTACAGGCATCATCAAATTATTTGTTATTGAAATATTTTTGCATCAAGTGGTATACTTATTAATTATGATTTATTGATGTAGATATGCAAATTTTTAGTGTGTGTGTGTGTGTGTGTGTGTGTGTGTGTGTGTGTGTGTGTGTGTGTGTGTGTGTGTGTGTGTTTACGCGCGTTAGAGAGAGAGAGAGAGAAAGAGAGAGAGAGAGAAAAGAGAGAGAGAGAGAGAAAGAGAGAGAGGGAGAAAGAGAGAGAGAGAGAGAGAAAGAGAGAGAGAGAGAGAGAGCGCACATCGTCCTCCAATCAAAAACCGAGCATGCTACCCATCTAAATAAAAATTGTGTGTATATATATATATATATATATATATATATATATATATATATATATATATATATATCACACTAAACTAATGTTTGGGCTATTTGGTATATATATATATATATATATATATATAGCCCAAACATTTCAATTCCCGCTCCGCCCGTTAATTTAGTGTCTCAAACATGTGACCCCAATTCCCAAATTCGCAGAAATATGCATAACGAATCTTTAACCATTAAACTAGAATATGTGAGTCATAATAATTACAGCCTGTTCGAACTGCTTTCTTCAAAGCCTTAAATGGAAGATTTTAATACTTGTCCAGAATAGCCCACAGAGAAAAAGTCTGAGGTACCGTCACCGACTATGGACACGTTAATTTCCTTAATGGGCTAATCGGACAAGTACTGACATTTTTTATAAGATTATTTTTAAGTTGAACTGCCTCGTTAGCTGGGCTAAAACGGTTGGTTGGTTGGTTGGATGGTTGGTTGTGTTTTATGGCATATCAATTCTTTTAAGTTATTTAATACCAAACTCTGTTTATACATATACATTAAATACAGGATTTATAAACGAATAGTTCGTTGGTAACATTATTTTTAAACGAGCCAAAGTTCAAACAATGTTTTTTTTAAATTTTATTCTATCTTTTTTGTGGTGGTGGGGGGACACAGGTGATTCTAAGATTTACTTTATAACACGTATAATTCAATTTAACAACAAGAATTTGTTAACACATAGTTAAATGATTTCGGAGTTTAGAAAATGATTACATATTTCTATTTGACTCATTGATGGGACCCTAACAGATTCTACCACTCCCGGTCAAAGGGAACCTGGGAGTAATGACAATGAAGGGATACGCCACAGTTTTCAAAGTTCTAGAACTGGAGCCTCACAAACAGATGAAGTTTAGTGTCATATCCACAACACTTGTTTGAGAGGGGGTGTCTTACTCCTCTGCAGTTGAACCACCCCACCAGCGGGGCTTATAATAAGTTGACTGTATCTCTGTAGAGGAGTAAGACCCCCCCCCATCAAACTACAGCTGATGATGAGGCTCCCGTTCCGTTGATCTAGGAAGGGTAGAGTGCCCTTTCATTGTCATTTCTCCCCGGTCCACTCTGATCTGGAGTGGTAGTAGCTGTTAGAAGTCATCTATGAGTTAAATCGATCTGTTGAGAAATTATTTGTATTCGATTAGGCCGTGAGCAAAAAATTACACAAAAAATCTAAGTACAAACATACAATAAAAAGAAGAGTCCCCATGGTGTAGTGGCTATCGTTATGAACTACAACATCACAGTATGTGAGTTCGAACTCCATGCGCGTTATTACGTTCACTTTTAGACCAATGCGTCTTGGGAAAGGTATGAATTCCTTTATCACCCCCCCACACACCAAACTCTGGTTTAAATACTACTACTACTATTCCACTACAAGGATGACTCTGGCAATTGTCATTTTGTAAGTTTAGCTTTGTTTAGCACAAAGCCAGAAGTATGGGGCACACAGTGAATATCGAATTCACTATGGTTTGCAAGCCTATACTCATCCTTACGTATCAATACACGACGCGAAATTCCCTTGTCAAATCACTTGCTTTCATTTTCTAAACTTAGCTTGGTTTAGTACAAGGTCCCGAGGAATGAGGCACTCAGTGAGAATCGAACTTACTATGGTCTGCAAGCCTAACTTCTGACTTACTAATCATTACACAACACGAGGTACATAATTGTTTTCACTTCCTACATAAAGCTAGTTCATTTATGACTAGTTGACCTGTAGACTGAACTTACCATGACCAGATAACTGAGTATTCCTAACCGAAAGTAAGGAGAGAATTTCCTGTGTCGTAGTGACTTACGTACTGGGTTGCAATATCGGAATAAAAAAGTCCCATCTTCAGTCATATTATTACGTCCTCTTTCGGACTGATACTCTTGGAAAAAGTATGATCCTCCTTATTCACCCCCCCCCGACAACAATCTATGGGTTTAATAGTACAGGTAATGTTCTTCTACAAGGATGACTTGGGCGTTGAATAAACCACGAAGGTTGATTTGCCATTAAATAAAGAAAGCAAACCTTAAGTTGGATGTAACCTTTGGGGACGTAGAAGAAAAACACTGGTAGAGATTTACATCAAAAGAATAATTTCAGGAATGCTTCGACCAAAATAAAACTCGTTGGAATAATAAGTGTGTTGAATGCTAACTAGACTATCTTAAAATGCCCTCGGACTTTCCCGAAACCTATGTATGGCACTAGACCTTGGTGTCTTGTTCAAGCCATAACCCGGCATACGTGCCCGGACCCACATTTGGGTTCGTGAAACTGCTTGCCTCACCAGGCTCACATTGCACCAAGTGAGCCGATGAGCAGCATAGACCAGCAGGGTTCGAGTCTCGGCTCGTTCCCGACCTTCCCCTCCCCTTTTATCCCCACTTTAATCGGCCTTCGGGCTTTTGACCATGTGTCAAGTCGTGTCTGGTGGGAAGCAGCGACAAATAAATAGACTATCTTAAAATGAAATGAACGTTCCATTTTATTCCCGTCTTTGTAAATCCAGCTTTAATCTCAATAACTGTATCGCATTTTTGTTTCCTATTTACTTAGACGTTTTATTCTCATCTTAAAAGTTTGTGTCGTTTATTTTCCTTCCTTGTCATTTTTTTTGTATCTTTATTGCATGAAGACAATCAATAATCTTTTATCCCATATCCGTGTCCAATAAAAATGGTAATCAGGTGTGTGAAATAGAAAATGTACAGGAAACATAGACAACAACAACAAAAACAAGACCTATTAAATCTTATTCTCTTAAAAACAAAACCAACTTTTCGACGCAAAATAATGTAAGAAATACACAATGGGATAAATAAAAGCCCATCGAATAATCAACGGTCAAAGCAATTTTGTTTATCAGACGACTGAAGCGTCGTCTGAAAGTATCAGGTTATTAATTTTAATAAAACAGTATTAGATACGAACCAAATGAGCGACGATAAGCCTGGGTTTTTTTTCCTCTCCGGTTGATATTGTTGTATGTTAAGGAGAATTATTAATAAAACTTTTACTAGATAGTAACTCACGACCACAAAGAGCCGCAAGTGGAACATTGGAAGCAGATTCATTAAATAAGGGGAATTTATCTTATGTACAAGTGTCCCTCAATAAATAAGGCAAATTTTTTTTATAGAAAAACAAGATAAATTTCTCTACGGATTTTTTGCCATAACTCTGAACTTTCTATTATTTAAAATTGGTTTATACCAAGAATGATTTTAATCCCACAAAAATATTTGTTTTGAGGTTATTCAAAATGGTGACAAATCAAACAAAGTGCTCAAGGCTTGAACAGAGGTCTGTCATCAACTTTTTAGCGACAAAGAAGTGAAAATCATGTGAAATTTACAGCAGAATGTATGTTTTAGTAAAAAAAAAGATGATGTTTACAAATGGGTAAAAAAATGGATTTGCCATAATAAACCTCTGCCGAAAAGACAGTGTTTCCCATTGCTAACTCGTATTTCACCAAAATTCACTTTACTTATTGAATGACCCTTGCACACACACACACACACACACACACACACACACACACACACACATATATATATATATATATATATATATATATATATATATATATATATATATATATTCAACCACTCTTTGAACAGTTCTCTCTGATATCTTGAGCTCAGTAGCCATTTTTCTCATAGATCCTCGAAGATTTCCGGATACTCGGGACCCGAATCTTGATATATAAACGCTGCGTGGACGATCTAATTTCGGTCTGTTCTCAACACTTCCGGTCTCAATGTATCACTTTATCATCCGGCTAATGAAGGGTCGACCAACAGCTCCATTAAAGATTAGACTACCAACGGAGACAATTTGTTTCTCGGAATGAAAGTTTGAATACAACTAGTAAAACTTTTTAGATGAGCTGATATCAAAAGAATGGTGCATCAATATACCCTCCGCAACTTTCAAAATCTGTTGTCCAATGACAATCAGGAATAAGATGACTAGCAGTTATATCAACCGCATGTATTATTATCACGAAATCGAACCTCACGTCAAAACTAGATGCCTTTATTTCATTTCATGACACATTTATGTAAGATGGCGGCAGTATTTACAGATAGGTTCATCCGCCTTTTGACAAGTCTTCTTTTTTATCTTGTTGGTTATCGGGCAACCATATTCCTTTGGACATCCTTTTGAATTTTGTTGTAAACCACCCAAGTGTAGTATTGGGTTACATGGTACGAGTTGCACATTTCGAAACTCCTTACGCTATATTGTTGGTTGGTTAGTTGGTTTTAAGGCATGTCAAACCTTGTTGGGTCATATAACAGTGAACATGGGAGTAATAGCAACGAAGAGATGACTCCATACTACCCAGATATCCAGAACTGGAGTCTCACCACCGGATGTAGTTGAGTGTCATACCCAGGACTTATTAATATATTTATGTGCGCGTATGTGTGTGTATGTGTGTGAGTGTGTGTATGTCTGAGAGAGAGAGAGAGAGAGAGAGAGAGAGAGAGAGAGAGAGAGAGAGAGAAGTACAATACAAAGTTCAGGGAAATTGAAAGCAGAAAACGGTTTCATAAAGAAAAAAACAAAAAAATTCACTGAGAGAAAATGAGGTCTTATTTCTAGATGGACTTATTTCTAGATGGACCTATTTCTAGAAATGTGTAGAATGTTCAGCGACAAATGAGAAGTACTGGGTATATATATATATATATATATATATATATATATATATATATATATATTTGGCATGTGTGTGTGTGTGTGTGTGTGTGTGTGTGTGTGTGTGTGTGTGTGTGTGTGTGTGTGTGTGTGATTTTTAACTTAAAGAAAAGTGTGTCTTACTCTCAACAAAAATCAGAAACCTTCTAATATCGTCTTAACAGTGTTTTATTGGAAGTTTACTTTTCTCGTCCAAAAGTAAAACCTTTAAATCTAATAAAATCGAATTTTTTTATAGGTTTTTCCACAATCTGCCGCCGAAAAAAAATGGACGACAAATTTCACTCCCACTTTTTTAAATAGCACTTACATAGAGAAAATGTTTAAAGTTGTATTTTAAAAGGTTTTAGTGGCAGTTTTCTAGTTTAACGAATATATATATATATATATATATATATATATATATATATATATATATATATATATATATATATATACATAAGTAGGTAAAACCTTACGATATGAACATGATCATATGTACTTATTTCAACTTGCCATTGTAATTTTGCTTAAGGTCTAATAAATCCAATAATTTATGAGGCGTTTATTTCTGCTATGTTTACTTATCAAACGGCATTTCTGCTTGTTATATTTACGTATATAGTCGAATATTTGTCTAAGTCTACGGTTTAAAAGGCTTGTTTCAACTGACGTACTTTGATATAAGGTAACATGTGCAAGAAGAATTGAATTGAATTTTTTTTCAAACATTCAGCCATTGTTATTATATTTCAATTGATTCTAATCTAATGTTCTTATCCTAGTTGTCAACGTCACAACGTTTCCTTCATTGTATTCTCTGATTTTTTCGTTTAGGTTCAGTTTCTTTATTTCATAGAATATCGACTTTCGTGGGTTATTCAATGCCAAAAACGTTCTTATAGAAGAAGAGTAGTGGTAGTATTTAAGTAAGATATGGGTGGGGGGGTCATTGGTTCGAAAGTAAACGTAATAGGTCGAATGAAATTTGAACTCGCGTATGACGATGTCGTAGTCCGGCACTTTAGCCATTGTTCCCCTGGAAATCCTCCACTGACAATCCAATGCCTAATGTAGTCAGTAATATTTTGGGAATATCGAACCGAATCTTTTTATTCAAGTGAATAGATTGTTCCTCTTTCTACAAGGGAATATCTCGATTCAATCAATTCTTCTCATGATTCTATTTTTGTTTTCCTTTGAACCAGGATAAATGATTTTCTTGATCCAACAGCAAAAGGTCAAATGCTTTTAAGATCGCTGAGAGACAATTGTCTTGTGGATAAAAGTGTTGATAAAGATATCTAGTTGCCCGGTATTCGCGTATATTTTTTTCAAACACGCGCTAACCTGATTTATATAATATCATATTTATCTCCCTTCGCATAAATACTCAGGCGAATCAAACGTTTGGCGATATTCTAGTACGTACTAGTTTACAGCCTGTAAATCACGTGTCTGAAGCTGATCAAGTCGTGAAAGGTACTCGCTGTGGTTGGTAGTATCGTGGTAGTGGGTGCGCTAATACGTTGTGCATTGCTTCATTGCGTGTGTGATTTGAAAGCCGCACAAATGAATTTGAACATAGTCTCTAATACAGGAACATATGCTTTTTAGTGGTTCGAACTGGGCCATCACGTCCCGAAAGTGAGCAAAAGCACTTGCTGTGCAAAAGGTAAAAACGCAATTGGTCAAAGTTCTGTAATCAGATCGTTCAAGAAATTTCGCCCAAGTTGCAAGAAATTTGACAATCAAGTAAGTTCTGGTTGGTCGAAAACCATGGACTCCGAGGCCATGCTTCAAACAATAAAGACAATCTGGTGAGTACCACTCAGAGAGTATCAGGTGAGCTCGCCATCTCACAGTGTGGTTCGTCTGCTTCATGACAAAAGCATCCAAAGTTGTCGAATCGTGCTTCATGTACTACCAAAATATGGCAAAACTTTTGACTCAACCACGTATCCTATTGATCCCTCCTCCCTTATCCCCAGCTTGAGGTTAAATACTATCATTATTGATCTTCTACAAGGATGAGGTTGCTATTAAGTAACCCACGAATTTTGACATGCCATTAAGCAAAGTAGCCCTACTAATCCACCAATAAACAGAAAT
Source organism: Sepioteuthis lessoniana (assembly GCA_963585895.1). NCBI lineage: Eukaryota > Metazoa > Mollusca > Cephalopoda > Myopsida > Loliginidae > Sepioteuthis > Sepioteuthis lessoniana. The sequence continues at coordinate 103,505 of CAUZXS010003493.1, forward strand.
ATTTGTTTATTCTAAATAAACAATGAGACATTTGATAAAAAGTTTTCTTGATAACTGAAAGTTTTTGAGCAAGTTCTGTTTTAAAATTAGATTTGTTTTTTTTTTAATTGCATATCAACCTTCCTGGGTTATTCAATGCCAAAACCATCCTTGTTGAAGAACAGTAGTGGTACTATCTAATTATACCTTTCCCGAGGGTAGTTGTCTGAAAGTGAACGTAATAGCACGACTGAAAATGGAACTCGTGTACGACGATGTCGCAGTCCAGCACGTTAGCCACTACCCCTCCCCTTTTAAAGTAAATAAAGAATATTAGATTTTACGTCTTTGTTTCATCAAATCCTTAGATTAATAATGTTCAGAAGATAAGTTTCTTTCTGAAGAAAGAGGTTAACTTTTTTCTCTGCTTGTCTAATTTTTACCTGCGTCAAAATTATCTAGTGGAATCGGCAATAGACAAGTTGAATGTTTGTCTTTCTATATTTCTCGAATCTGCGTACTATAACCCACCACCACAATTACTTGTGCATGAGGAACACAATTTGGAAACTTGTAGAGGAGAAAATGTATTATGGTTTGATATTTCTTCGTGCGAAACAATGTAAAACAATTCACGACTAATTGATAACATATTTATTGGCTGAGCAAATAAATAGTATCAACACATAAACGACTTGAAATACTAAAAGATACATTAGTAGAAAAGTTCTATCGTGTAATTGAAGAGTCTTTTGGTATAAGATTAGATTCTTTAATAGAGTGGTTGTCGAGGCAAAAACGAGAGAGAGAGAGAGAGAGAGTAAGACTTTATCGCGCCTTTTTATATTCTACTTTGGTCACGCTACCAAGTGGATATTACAAGTTTGGAAGGCAAAGAATATAATCTTTGAAATAAAAACAAACAAGTAAAACTGGATATTATAAACATTTTCAATAAGTTTTTATAGTTTAAGATTTCCAATTTTAATTATTTATTTAATAATTAATCATTGTACAATAAATGTTGGTCATTGTTTTTTTTCTTTTTTTTTTTCTTTTTTTTCTTCTTTTTTTTTTGTAATTTGACTGTAATATACATGTTGGCAGCAAGAGGCATTAGTCTCTACACGAACTCAGATAAAACTGACTTAATGTGTTTTAATAAAGATAGTGTCATTTCTTCATTAAATGGCATGCCTCTGAAATTAGTAGACCACTTCATATAACTCGGTAGCAATATCTCATCTACAGAAAGAGTTACATACGTATAGATAAGGCAAAAACTACAATTGACCATTTAACGATCTTATGGAAATCAAATAAATTGAAACGGGAATCCTTACAAGCTGTAGCCATGTAATTACTATTGTATGAGTGCACCAGCGGAACCCCCGGAGAAAAAGCTATATGAAAAGTACGCAAGAATTCTTTGTGCTGTTTTCAACAAATCCTAGAAGCAGCACTCTTCAAAACGGCCACTTAAATCCCATCTCGCAAACCATTCAAATAAGACGAACAAGATATGCGACGAACAGCTGGAAAAATAACGACCAACTCATAAGTCACATTCTCCTACGGACTCGTAATAAATAAAAAAGAAGAAATTAGCTACAGTGTCTGAGTATTGGGAAAATCTTTCAAAGTTTTCTTAATGAATTTACCAACTTGTGAATGAACATAACAACACCTGGTAAAAAGTGTTATTTTTATTTTATTTCAATTTATAGGGAAATGTATTAAATGTCTGTGACTTTTGTAAGTTTTAGGAATGTTCTCATTGTATAACAGAACTATATTATTGTTGTTAATCGAAAAGCCTTTGTGTCTTTGTTTTTGTTATCTTTATTAGGAACGTAACGAAATACTTTTGTTAATACAAACGACATAATATTCCATGTATACGAAACACTCATCTGTTCGTAATATTGTTTTGAATTCAAAGAAATAATGGGCAACACGTAAGCATTGTTTGATATTGAACATCACGTGAAAAATATTCACCTTCAGTTTTCCTATTTGTTTAAATTGCGGTTTTTTGTTAAGAATTCTTTATCTCGAAAATGTTCTGGGCTTCTATGAGGAATGCTTTATTTATTTAACCCGTGAAATATCATAAAAGTTATGTTGTATAGATTGGCCGCGTGAGAGATCAAGCACTGGAAGAGGCTCTTTCTTTGCCTTCAGAGTAATGATTATTTGGTTTCAACAAATTATTTCTATTTAATAATAGTGACTAATAATTTATTTGAAAAAAGTGATATGGTTTCAAGTAACTAATAATAATATTCCTAAGTAACTATTCTTAATACAAATGGGGGTGTCCTCGTGGTGTAATGGTTAAAGCGATGGACTGCTGAATCGTAGTAAGCGAGTTCGAACTCCAGTTGCGCTATTACATTCACTTTCGGGCAAAGACCCTTGGGAAAGGTATGAACCCCCTTATCCTCCCAACCATGGGTTAAATAGTACCACTACTGTTCTTCTAGGAGATTAAATTAAATAACCTACAAAGGTTGAAACCAAACCATTAATACAAATGATTTACAGTTATATGGCATCAAGTATTCTTATCTAATACTAATAATTTGCCATTATTTAACTGACAAATTGGACCCAAACCAATAATACCAATCTGGCTCAGAGTGGACCCGACATCTCTAGAACTGGAGCCTCACCATCAGCTACAGTTTAATCTCAGACCCAGGACCTCTTTTAGGAGTCTTACCCCTCCACAGGGACAGTGCATTCTATCGAAATTGACATACCAAAAGGTTAAAAACCTTCCCTAATATTCCCCTATAGCTGCAAAGGACAGGAAGTAGAATTATTCGATATTTTAATTCTATTTTCGCTTTTTATTATTTGTTTTATTTTTTGTTTTCGTGTTTTAGAATGTTTGGTTTCTTTGTTGGCATATCAAACTTCGTGGGTAATTTAATGCCAAAGAAATCTTTGTAAAAGAACAGCAGTGGTACCATTTAGCCCATAGACGAAGGGATAAAGGGTTCATGCCTTTCCTAATGGTATTTGTCCGAAAGGGAACATAATAGAGCGACTGGAGTTCGAACTAGTTTACTTCGAAGGCGCAGTCCAGTCCTTTAGCCATTACGCCACAGTTCATGCCTTTTACAAAACTGCTGGACCCTCGTATATCGACGGGGCCTGTCCATTATCAGTTTTATCTATAAGATTATTTTTCTCTCACTACTTCTCATCCGATCACTATCTATCTATCTATCTATCTATCTATCTATCAAGCTAGCTACCTTGGTAGCTTGCAAGATTGAATGATCGATAGATAGATCGATAGATATGAAGAATCTGAGATATGAAAATATGTATGAATACTCATTAAAAACGTTAAAAAAATAGATAGATAGATAGATAGATAGATAGATTCTCGAATTTATATCTATGAACAGACTTGAGACTGGAGGTGTTCGTAGTGTAATGGTTAACTTCATTGGAAATAAACACGGCGACCTGAGTTCAAACCTTGACGGTACTGTTGGCATTTCACATTGCGCTACCATATTTGGGAAAGGCTAGAATCCAACTTTTCTCTTTGCAGCTATAGGGAATGTTTTTAACCTTTTGGTATGTCAATAGACGGCATAGAAGAAAGAAAACTCTGAATACACTTAATGAAGGTAATACATATTAATTTGTAAGATCCTTTTCAATTATATGGATGTTGTGGTTATTAGGAGCCTCAGATAATTAGATTATTGACAAATCAGAATCCAATAATTATCAGTGATTTCTTTCTTATTACAACTAAATAATTCAGTATTAAGATTCTAATTTCTTAATATCTTCATTTATAACCGGAGTTTTATTCTCATCATACAACAATACTTTTCACAAAAACAGACTCGTTTATCACCAAAAGACTGTCGAAGTAGATAAAACAGGAAGTGCTGATATACCACAGACATTTCAATATTTATTGGACTGCCTATAGCGATGAAGGTTTGAGTAGAACTAGTCGAACTTCTTGGATAAGCGGATAACAGA